>JAUMHM010000049.1:24163646-24181443 GCA_032362435.1 Melikaiella ostensackeni
GCTGGAGCTTTCTGTTTTCCCCCACCACCTAATTCCCCCCATAGGCAGCTTTGGTTAGCCGCCGCCAGGCGGCGTACTCGAGCCGAGGGAAGCGAATACTCCTTTCTTGAGAATACCACGTTCTTTCCTCATTTGCTGTCTCTCACCCGCCCACCTTGAACCTTCTGTGTTGCCTCTCCAGCTTCTCTATAAACTTGCAAGCTTTCTCATGTTGCCTTACTACCAATTTCTCTCTTTCTACATTTTCTTTCAACACACATCCTGGGTCGGAGCAGGACATTCAGGCGCCGCCGTTTAGGCGCCGCCGTTTGCACACCGCCATTTGGACGCGGGATGTTTAGGCGCGGGACGTTTAGCCGCCGGGACTTTCAGGCGCTGAGCTATTGAATTTTATTTGCGTATTGATTATGAATGTAGGGAAAACTAGAAAAAAGTGGGTTACTTTTGAGTGTAGTTCATTTTGATTTATTGCAATATGCAAAAAACTTTGTTCTGAGAACTTCAACCACAATGAATAAAAAAAACGTAAGTGATGAGAAAAACGAGAGAGGCTAGGATACGTACCGTTAGGGTCACAGAAATTATGTAGGCCACATACCTTTCCCTTACCAACGTCTCATGAGAAGCGGGAAAGCACCCCCGTGACTGGTCACTGAAATAATGTAGGACACATAACTTCCCCTTCCCAACGTCTCATGAGGGTGAGAATGCACCTCTGTGACTAGTCACTGAAATACTTTCAAGCCGTTCCGCCGAACTGGCGACTAAACGTCCAGCGCCTAAAAGTCCAACGCCTAAACTGCGCAGCGCCTGAATGTCCGGCGGCTAAATATTTTCGCGCCCCAACGTTCCGCGTCCAAACGGCGGCGTACAAACGGTCGCACCTAAACGGCAGCGTCTATTGGCACTTTACTATTTCAAAAGACCAATTGTTTGAACAAATAAATTGCTATCAACATTTTATAAACTTTTTACAGCAATTTCCAAACTTATGTAAATATTTGATGCTATAATAGACTCCTTAGTAAAAAAAAGTGTCTCCTCTAAACTTTTAATGTAACAGAACAATGTTGTTTACAATTTTTATATTTTAATCATCCAGAGCGAATATGTGCCTCGCCTTATGTGGGGCGTTATTACTGAACTGCCCAAACTTTGAGAGTCATGTCTTCCGATTGCCTCAACATTTTGAAAGTTTCATCCCCCGGGATAAACGGGTATTTTCAAATGGTCATAACTACTTTTCTACGAGTGCGAATAGAATTTCCTATGAGTGATTTCTGAAGAGTTTTTCATGCCCTTTTATTTTTTCAAAAGTATTTTCAAGCGAAAGCTTGACTTTTTTCCGATAAAAAATGTAAGTCGACATTATGGGACTGACAATAGTTATGCGATTATGCGAAGATATCCGAGCGAAACCCTCCCTTGCGCGCTCGGGCAGGTCGAACAGTCCAGCCGATGCACCGACCGGCACTGTTTCATTCAAATTCGATTCATTCAAAAATACTTTTCATTCATACACAAACTTTTCAAAAATTGAGGTCAGCGGTTTTCAATGCATCGACAATTTCTTAATGTAGTTATGAACATATTCGGGAACAAAAGTATTTTTTGAAAGAGCGTTCACTAATGACGTAAAGTTTTTTCGTCCCTTTTTACTCTTTGCGCCACCGTTACGTTTCTTCCGAGGTTTTGCTGTATATTTTCATTATTACCGTAACAGGAATCAGACTTGTGAAAGGCTAACATAAATTGACAATAGTTCAAACTATTTATATAAACAAATTATCACTACACAGAATTCGTCCTTTCTCTGAATCAAACTTGGTCCCGTGTATAGTCGAAAAACTAAAAACATCGACATACTTGGACTTTCGTTTGTTTCTCATATTGTACCAAGAAATGAAAGGCAATCACATAGAATGTCCTTAGTTTCTTGGCCTGAAGCAAAATGTTGCACTGCGTTACTCTGACTTTAGTCTCCTGAAAGGTGAGAGCAGCAAACGTGTAGGACTTAGAATTTTTCTGTGTTCTTTCTATGATTTCTGGCATTTCGTTTTTGCTTCTTAGTAGTATATATTCATAAATCATTTATCCTCCTGCTCTGTGATTTCCTGTTCATTCAGTTTAGGTTATAAGTTCGTTTTCAATTGCCTTTCCAAATCGCTGATCTCGAAGCAAAGTGAGATTCCTAAAGACCTTGCATGGTCATCTCGCGCTGACCATTTCTTCAAAGCAAAGTTTTCGCAGCATATGGTATGTGCAAATTCTTTCCGCAGGGAGGAACATAGAAAAGGAACTGATTTGAGGCTTTTAACGAGAAACCGGCGAATAGAGTTTCCTGATTTGTCGAAAGGCATTAGAACATGTGGTGCTTGTAGAAATGAATGTAGAAATCTCAATTTACAGCCATCCAGAGTTGTAGAAGAGCCTGGTATTAATGTAGAGGGAGAAATAAAACAGGACCCAGATTTTTGCTTGCCAATGAAAAATGACAAAGAAGGATGCAATAATGGAAATCACTTAACGGGTCTCGAAGTCCTGAATAAAAAAAAACTCACTATTGTTTTTTTTTACTTATCCCACTTTTACCGAGCTCACCTCTTTTTCCCCTTCTAATTAGCCAAAAAATGACGTCACAAAAGCAAACACCGTGACTCTACTATCGGTGCCGAAAATGGGAGCCAAGTTTTGCTTGGTGATTTATTTACTTATTTTGTTATTTTGTAATGTTTGAAATTTCTTGATCAAAATACTTTTCATGATATATTTTGTTTATTTCATAATTCTTATAGATGCATAAAACCGGGAGATTTTTCAAAATTTCAATTTTCTAATTATTATAAAGGTTAATTCAAACATATTTTTGAATATTTCTTAGCCTTAAATTAATTCTTTCTAACTTTCTCAGATTTTGGAGCAAACGAGTTTTTTTAATATATGCTTTTCATTTGCCACGGTTTTTAAAATATATTTTTTGTTTCTTTGCATAATTTTGAATATTGCATGAAACCGGGAGTGTTTTCAAATTTTCAATTCTTCAGTAATTTTAAATGTTTTTTTACTGATTATATACTGGTTGAAGTTACTTCTCATTCCCTAACAATTTGAGAAAAGGAATACAATACTACTAGAATTTAAATTAACGCGCGTCACTTAAATGGCAATCGCGGCCGCGAAAAGGAGTTCTGACTCCTAATTGGCCGTTCTTCTTTTCGTTCCGATAGACGATCGGAGCAGAAGACGCAACGGGAAGTAAGATGGCGGCCACCATGACCGGTCGTGTTCCTTGTGGCTCTCAATTATTTTGTGTTTCGAGATTGCGTTAGTGTCTTTGAAGTTTATATGGGGTCTGTAGACAGGAACATTACCGATAGTGAAATCAATCAGGATGTAGTAAGCTTGGGCATGGAGGGGCTTTAAGCTGAGTTTAATTCCTCGCAGGCAGGAACCCCTAACCTCCATAACATTTAAGACACCAAAGTCGACGAAAAGATGGAAACGATCAAAGTTCTTTCTTGAACCAGGAGATCCTGAACCGCGCTCCAAATGAAATCGAGGGCTCGCCCAAATTTTATCCCTCTAATCAAAATCCTCCTCCCACTCCTGTCAAAATGGGTTCGGCAACTAAAAGAAAAAGTCCTGAAATTTACGAGAGTAACAACTCCCTCATTACCAAGGTTAGACTCATCGAATCAAACCCAACCCCAAACAGCTTTCAGTCACCCCTTTTTGCATTAATTGTTGAGGCCCACATTGGGCTGTTGACAAACAATGCTCTTCATACATTGATGAGGAGGAAATTCGCAGGATTTCTGCATAACAATATGTCAGTATCAAAAGAGCAGCCTTTCTTCACAAAAGACGTAAAGCTTCCTCCCAAGGAACCCACAATATCGACTCTGCCATCGCTGCTCACCTAAAAACATCTCCAGATTCTTCTCCACCTCACTTCAACTTCTCAAATTTTCCATCTTTAGAAGAAGCTGTTGTTGACTCCATCTCTTTCGGTCTGGAGTTTCTCCAACAATATAGCCAAGCTGCTAACAAACCCCCCTCCCACTCTAGAACCTCAAGCTCGCTGTTTCCCCCGACTTTACAGAGGAGAACTCAAATGCGAACACAATCCCAATCCATCTCTTATCTCTACTCTCGTTCTTCTAGCCCTTTCGGAAATAGTATCTGTTTACGAAACCGTGCTACTAACTCCCCTTCCCCACCTCCTTCTCCTCCACCCTTCTCCACGGATTCCCAGAATCAAGACCTTAGAGGAATGATTTAATCTCTTATGAGTCTCCTCCAACGCTTTGCTCCTCTCTTATCTCTTCTTAGCAGTGGAATTTTGGGTCAAATTATTAGCCCCCTGCTCAATAATCAGAATGCAACTACCACTGCCTCGAACCTCTAAACTTTTTACTTATCCATTATGGCTGACCTGGATAATCTAAGAATTCTACAGTGGAAGTACCGCGGCATAGTCCATAAAAAGGGTTCCTTGGAGAGAATCATTCACAACAACGATATTATCTTATTAAATGAAACCTGGTTAAGAGATTAAAATAATTTTTTTCTAAGGAAATTCAACATTATTAGAGAAGACCGTTCTATCAACATTGATGGTGGTCTTATTATTGCTATAAGGAAAAATATTGTGTTTTCTGAATCAAAAATTCCTGAAATTTCTAACCAGCTAGACAACCTTGCTATTTCCATCCCCTCCAGTTTGAGTGAAATATTGATCATAAATGTCTATAGAAATCCTAGAACTCCAGTTGATGCCGTAAACTGGAGCTCCTTCTTTGACTCATTCTCTGATGACTTCACAGTTACCTTTATTGACAGAGACTTCAATTGCCATCACCAGTCCTGGGGATGTGATAATGCCTGCCCTGCTGGAAATGAATTGAACGCTTCGGTTCTAGTTTCTAACCTCATTATTCTAAATGATGGATCTCTCACTCGTTTTTCTCGACCTAATAAATCGAAGTTTGCTATCGATCTCTCCCTGGTCTCTGGTAGCCTTGAGCCTCCATGTTCCTGGAAGGTAAAGGGAAATAAGATGAGTAGTGACCACTTTCTTATTTCTCCCACTATTGGAATCTCTTGCTCATTTTATGAATTCTTCTCTCACAAATATGACTTTTAAAAAGTCAAAAAAAAAGCTTCACATAGCCGGTCCTAAAATTGACAATGTCTCAAAACGTGATTATCCCTATTCACCACTGTGGTGGAACGAGGAATGCTCAAGGCTCAAGGACTGAGAGGGCCAAACTTGGAAGATAGAGGCATGAATGCAACTTTAGAAATTGTCTAAACCTTCAGAAATTTTGACCTGAATCCACAAAAGCCTAAAAAAAACCAAAACCTCCAGCTGGGGATCCTTTTGCGAATCCATTACTCCCATTTTCCGAATCTCAGATATCTGGAATAAAATTCGTGACTTTCGTCACAGACTCCTCGCCAAACCTTCTTCCTCGACTTCCCCGGTTAATACTGAATCAGTCAAAAGAATAAAAAAGTTCATAGACAAATTTTGTGTTTATTGTTCACCTCCCACAGACCTACCCCCGTTCCCCCTCTTCCGGGCTGGCCTCCTGTTCAAAGTACAACCAACGCCAACTCCGATGTCCTGCCCAACCCTAACGTCTCTGAATTCCCAAGTGAACTCTTCAATATTCAAGAGTTACATCTTGCCATTGCCACCTCTAAAGGCACGTCCTCCTCGGGGCTAGATAAAATCAAAACCTTCCAGAAAACACCCTTATTCATTTATTAAACATTTATAACCTAATCTTGGTTGGAGGTTTCTTTCCAGATCACTGAAACAAATTTTTGGTTTTTCTAATTGGAAACCCCCATTCGAAAAATTTTCGCCCTATTGCCTTGGCATCCTGCTTTCTGAAATTCATGGAAAGACTGGTGGTTACAGTCTGAACTAGTGGCTTGAGAAGAATCTAGTCTTTCCTCCTCCTCAGTTTGGATTTCGTAAAAATATATCCTGTGCTGACTGTCTTGCGATTCTTTCTACTGAAGCACACGCAGCATTTGTTAATACTTTTGTTAATGCTTTGTTAATGTTTGTTAATTCATACACAGAAGCCTCATTTCTTGACATTGAAGTAGCTTATTATAGAGTCATTCCTAACATTCTAGTATGTTGCATTACAAGGGATAAAAAACAGCGTTTTCAACGAGTGCGAAGTTTGCTGCTCCAGCAAAGCGAGGGTAGCTATCACACGAGTTGAGAACGCTGTGTTGCATTCCGTTTAATGCATATTATTTTTTACAAGTACTCTAGTGGAAATTCGATTCCCAGTACCTGTAGAGCGGAGCGAAACAAGGTGTTTCAGCCCTAGGTTTGAAAGATTAAATGTTTCAACCCGGTCAACTCGACCGTTTCAGCCCTAGGGTTGAAACATTTAATGTTTCAACTCGAAGGTTGAAACACGTTTTTCGCCCCGCTCTACAGGTGTTGGAAATCTAGGGTTTAAACATCTCTATCGACAAATCTAGACTGATGATCTTCACTCAAAAGGACTTCCTCCCATTCGACGTATATCTCACACTATACAATCAAATCATCCTCCATATACATGCAATTAAATTTTCAGGCATTATCTTTGACTGACACCTCACTTGGTAGCCCCACTTCCAAGCTCTCATTCTACGGCTAGAATCAGTTATCAACATAATTAAATTTCTGAGAGGAACTTGGTGGGGTTCAGGCCCTACAGCCCTACGCATGTTTTCTCACTCTCTAACTGGAAGTGTTTTGGAGTATGGCTGTCGAGCCTAATCTATTTACCATACCAAAATGTTCGATGAAATTTGCAAACTACAAAATACAGTTCTTTGACTGATCTGGGGTTTCCGTATCTCTACCCCTATACCAGTAATGTTTGCGGAGCAGAAGGAAGCACCTTAATTTTTTCGCATGAATTTCCTTAACAGAAAACTCATTTTAAAAATCTTCTCGACTGAAAACCAACTTCTGTTCGAGCTTCTATATCACTTAGACCAGCGTACACATGAAAATGATAAACTCAATATTCGCCAAGCTTACCCACTCTTCAACGCTTTCGTTTTCTTGGAAACATATACCGCCCACATTATTTACTCCTCCACCCCTATAAATTTTCTCCTTGATTACTCCATGCAATTTGAAGTTCCTAACATTGACCTTCAGTTGGGTGAAAAATTACAAAAAGGTCCTCATTCAAATTTAGAATGTAGGTACTTTATAGACAGCACCCATAAGGATGACTTCATCTTCTTCATAGACGGCTCAAAGAAAACCAAAACTCAACATACAGGAATCGGCATCACTTGCCCCTTCTTACAGATTTTTGATGAACACAAAATTTCCCAACTTGCCTCTATTTTCACAGCTGAAGCGAATGCCATTTGTGAGTCCTTCGATATCATACTAAATGGGAAATGATCCCCATCAGTTATCTGCTCTGACTCTCGAAGTGCCTTTTCTTCCTGTCTTAACTTCAACAACCTAAAATGTAACTCATTCGACACCAATAAAATTAGAAACCTCCTCCATCTAGCTAAATCTCGAAACATTTTAATTTACTTCTACTGGATTTCTGGCCATAAGGGAATCTTTGGAAATGAAATTGCAGACAAACGAGCCGAACTAGCTTACACGGATGCCACTTCTTTAGACGACAGAATCCCTCATACAGACTTCTTTGAATTAATCTCAACTCGACAAGTGAAAATCTCCAATATATTCCTAATTTATTTATTCCAATTTAAGTAAACTTGACATAGTCCACATATCACGCTTAGGAAGTAATCATTACGCCCTAGCAGATAGACTAGCTAGAGTCAACTTTACAGTCTCCTTCTCATGTCCCTGTGGAAATGAAACGGAGGACATTAACCATGTCGTCTGGGCTCGCCCTCGAATTCTAGACCAACGGAAAGTACTTGAGAAATCGCTCATCAAATCTAAAAGGTATCCTTCTCTCTTTAAATGGCCTGCGAACCTCATGAATCTGTAATTATACTACATGTTCACTCTTCACAATTTGATCTACCGCTTAAACTGCAAGCTTACTCTACCGCTACTCCATCTGTCTACTACAAAGCTTGAATCTAACCTTCAACTTGACAACGACTCTTCATGAATCTGTACTTTGCTATGGCCGGATAGGTCTCGCTGTCGCCAGCAGGAGGAGCTGGTGCTAAAACAAACTAACTGAAGGAGAAGAAGACGCAACAAAACTCGAATACCGCTATGACACTCAGACTTCTCTAATATTAAAGATTTGTCAAAAAGTTAAATATTGCATAATCTAATTGTGAAAGTGACTTCTTATATGATATTAAATGGAAGAATAATTATTGTGATAAATTTCAACCTTTGAAGATCAGTGGAATCCCGTTTAAAAAGAAATTTAAGTTCAAGTGACAATTGTGACACTAACTGACTTTCACATAATAACGCTCAGTTGACTATAAGTGACTGTGACTATACAGCCGGCAAATAAGACACTAATCGGGTCGCACAACGTTGTCATGTAGAGGGAAAACCAGGTGCGCAGATGTGTGCCGATTCTTTACAATGGAGAATGAAATATGGTTCTTGAACAAACCTTCTCATCCACATCTTCTTTCTAGAATGTTTATTTTCCACAAATATCGAAAAATAAAAAGGGGAAATATGAAATTGTTTGCAGGCAAACCCACCTCAAGGCATGAAGAATATTTGTACCCAATTTCAGAATCGCATCTATTATGACATGCGAGAGCACTTGATACAAAGGACTTTTACATGTACCTTAATAACTCCGGTTTTCAGCCCCATTGGCGTGGGGGACCAGGAGTTTAAATATCAGAATTTGTAGATCCTGAGAGCCACCTGCGGGGGCCCTTATGAGTTTTACTCCATGGATTATCAACATGGGCCCTTGACGAGGGCCAGCATTCGAAAGAAGTAAACGGGGCTTTTCCCACACGAGCTGTGTAAAAAAAAATTAGGAATATGGTGAAATTCCCAGTCTTCGCCAGCTTAAGCGATTTGGCTATCTTTAAAAATCTTATGAAATTACTTGATCAGGTTACAGTATATTTGCAAGATCAAATTCAGCATGAATCTTCTAAACTTTTACGAAAATTCAAAGATTATGTTACAGTAAAAAATTCGGATATAAGTGTGATTACTTCCTTTTATATAAGAGACTACGAAATGGATCGATTAATTCTTTACCGAAGGATGTTCCTCGATCAAATTTCGATGAAAAATTTCATAACCAAATCGTTACAGGACATTGTAAATTTCTGAAAACGAACCCAAATCTGCGCGATTCAATACCCGAGTTCGTGAAACTCATGAAAATCCTTTTAAGTGTACCAGCATCCGCTTGTACAGCCGAACGATCTTTTTCTGCTCTGCAAGGATCAAAAATTTTTTCGCGCTTACTCATGTGAAAATTTTGCCATGAGCCTAAGCGGGCGCAAGTCTGGCAAAACTCGGCCCTGTTTCGGTGATCAAGCCTGGGTCAAGCTCAAATGAAATGCTTCATCTGGTCAGAGCATGTGTTGATTGCCAGGCTAGATTGCCAAGCCTGGTCCAGGCGTGACTCTAGTTTATTATCGATTCCTATAGTTATTTTATTTTTGGACAGGTTTTTTTTTTAATTGCATATCAAACTCTTCAAATCTGGAAGCATCTTTTATTTTTTACTGAAGAGCGAGGTGCATGAGACATGACTTTTTCATGCGCGAACTGTGTACTTTGACAATATATTATTTACGCCGATATAATTGATATAAATGTGTATCACACGTCTTGTTACTTCTATTTCCATATCGATGAAAGGGGAAATTTCGAGCATTCCTCAAGTCGAGAACGTCAAGTTGAAAACACACTGATCGTTGAGTCTCAAGTGCCGCCTTTGTCCTTGGTTCTTTGCAAGCATCAAATTTTACGTTGAAAATCTAAAGTAGGGAAAACTCATCCACTTTCCATGCACTTCACTCTTCACACATGTTCGAAATACTGGGGAGCAGTTGTAGCTCATAATAAAAAAGTTATGATTGAATATACCACAGACATGACGCTGAACGACACTTGCTCGTTGCTCCGAAAATAGTCTCAAGGTTGAGACGGTCAGTCTTAATCCTGAAATCATAGATTGATTTTTGTAATGTAAAATGAAATATTCTAGATAATAGAGAAAAATGTTAATTCCATACGCTCCTGACTCAACGGTGAATTTTGAACGCGACTATGAACTCGCGTCTGAAGGTGATTTCGCGAATTTTAAACGATCGATAATTCCGCGCATTCCGCTCATTCTAATAGGAAATTATAGGGATAACGTGGATCCTCGTGGGTCCCGAAGCGAGTCGTAAAGCTTGAAAAATTCTATTAAATTTGGGATCTCAGAGGGTGAGCCGCGTTTGAAGTTCTCTCTGAATTCAGAGAACTTCAAGCCAGAAGTTATCTTCAGAAAGTACGTTGACTACGAAAGAATAAATAGCAATCTTTATTTTGAGAAGCTTTTTAGTACTTGAGATATTTAACACGAGTTTTTTTTTTGATTTAGTGCAATCGAAATAAAAGTTTTATGAGTGAATTAAATTGAAGTAAATTGACATTTGGTTCCTTGACAGATTTGCTCTTCTTTCATGAAGACCTCGCTATGTAAGACTGAATGTTTTTAAATTAAGAATGGAAGGATTAATTATTCCGAGTCACTTCCTGAAAATAAATACTTTAAAATAAAATCTGAGTCGAAAGAAAATTTATCTCGTGACGGCTTTGTGCTCTATCCTAATCTATGGAGACTTCACTGTGTGCATAATTTTTGGACTAATTATGAAATTTTGATTTTAATTCGAGCAATGATCCACATTATAGCTTTTCACTCTACTTTGTGGAGACCTTACTGTGCGGAATCTTCGGTTTTTTCTTAAAGAAATTAGAGATAAAATTCTTTGGAATAAAGAGAGTCTGACTGATCACTTAGAAACGCAATTTTAATGAGGACAAATCCTGCGTAATCCTATTTCACTTGAGTGGTCCCAAACTTCTCCTAAAAATGATAGACTAATTATTTAAACATTCAAAATGGATGATAGAAATAAAGTTCTCTGTCTCAAGTATCTAACAATAATTAATTATGGATCTTCAGACAATTATATCTCATGTGAATTTTCTAATGCAAATTACTTCTCATTCAAAGGCCTTTGAATCCTATAAAGCAAATTTGTGTTCGCGGTGGATCCAGGAGAACCTATTCTCATTCGAAGGGGTTGCATTATTTGTCAATTATAACATTAAAATTGTTAGGGCTATTTTCAACATCCTTCGGTAGCATTGCTACCGACGTCAATAATCCGTTACGATCTGCTCATTGAGACACAGTAAATAGCAAACCAAACTAATTTTCAATAATTAATTGCATTATTGAAACTGGTCGACATGCGAAATACTCATTAAATAAGTTAGGACTATGAATTATGAGAAATCCGGAGATTTATGTTAGAGCATTAGGATTTAATTGTTAAAAGAACAATACGAAAAAGAAGAAATGTTACAAGGTTTGTGTCAGTTCGGGTGAGTTCGGTCAACGCCATGCCAAACTCATGCAGCGTCATCTGCCATAAATTGTAAAAACTTTTCCACTAGCTCTCTAGCTGAGCTCGAGCTCGAATTTTTAAGAAATACAGGCTAGAACCAAGCTCGGAGCTCCTGCTTGACTCAAGCGTGGGACCGTGAAGGACCCAGGCGATTTCCGCGAGGACATCAATGAAAGCCATGCGATTAAACAACGTTGCTATATTACACATAAATTCTAAATCAGTTGAGAATTTATTGCTAAACAATAAACGTATCATAACAGAAAGCCCTGTCATTTTTCTTCAACCAAGAACTAATCTCTCATTCTAATGTCCCATGTAGAAAAAGCCTCGTTTAGCCATCTCTGGAATGTACGCCCCGTCAGAGTCCCATGTGTGCAATCTATAGGGAAAAAGCCACGAGGGCCCCTGCTCGTTTGCCTTCACGGTCGATCTGTCTAAATTTCAAAGTACAACGGGTTGATATTTTTTTGACACTACAAATTTCTATGTTTGATTAGTTCAGACTTAGAAAATCTGCACTTTTGTTGAAAATTTAATTAAATTTTTTTGGGAATTGTACTTCGAAATCTAAGATAATCCACAAGGGCTCCTGCAGGGGACCCTGTTTGTTGTCCTCATACTTCAGTTTACGGAAATCAAACGATTGTCTGTCTGAAAAAAAGTTATAAGCATTGTGGTAAATTGGTCAAAAGGAAAAACGCAAGTTTGAGAAAATGCTGGTTCAAGTCTCGGTCAAGGCGCTAATATTTGTATTTTTTTCACTTTTAATTTGGTGATACATACTAACAATACATATATATTTATCAAAATATGCTAAAAATGATGTAGAGACAATTACTGAGGGAAGTTTAAAACATTAGAAATATTCCGCCGGGGCCACTAGGAGGTGAGGGCACGAGGGCCCCTCAGTGGCAATCTCAAGAACAACCATCAGGGTAGCCCATGCTGGATCCTTATGGATTAGCATGTCATTTCATGAGGGGCCATTTCTGGATTGCCCTCATGAGCCCCTCTTGAAATGAGGGCAATCCGCGAGAGCCTTCTATATGACCCCACTAAGTTTTTCCACACGGGGTTCCACTGTGCGATTTAAAATTAGACAAGATTCCTATAATATTGTTTTGTCAAAAATTTAGTACCTAAATTTGCACTGTAAGAGAAATTAAGAAGGAATAAATTAAAAATCAAATTCGTCAAAGTTTAAGCACAAAGTAGTTTGAAGTTGTATGTTTTTTGGATTTTTGGACTCAATTATTTTTCTGTATCTATTCAGCGTGGAATTTTCTGAACTTGCGTCAACTTCTGTACGTTTAATGAAATTGAACGATATAATGACAGTTCCTCCAAATATTGATACAATGTCCATTTACGTAGCTTAACTCTGCATTATTTCTCCATATAAAAAGAAATATTTGTACAAGAATAATCCCGAGCTCTTATTATGATTTGTCACAAGCATTTAGAAAGTCAAATTGAGATAGCGACTGATATTTATAATTTAATGACACAGAATATTCATTCTTCACAGCAACTTTTTCAGTGATTGGTTTCATTCATTTTGAAGAAAATGAGGATCTTTAGTGGGAGCCTGTTCTTTACGCTGGCAGTTTTCCTCAATTCTATTGGTGAGTGTAATTAAATATTATGATTATTTAATATCAAATAACAGCAGTTCATCGACCTACTTAATATCACGAGACTAGACGATTCCACGGCAAGCCACTTGGAATGCAAATTGCGTGGGATCCATTCTTTATTTGAGTCAAAAAATTGTTTTGTTGATTTATCAAAAACTGAATTACGTAATCTTAGGTTATCGCGCAGATTCAGATAATCTTGCGTATTTTTCACTTATTCACGTAAACACATATTCTCAGCAAGATTATTTATAAAATAATAACTCAAATATGGGTTTTCTGCACTGGACAAGATAATTAAGCAATTTGAAAGAAAAATTAATGTAAAAAAATATCTGCTCCCTTGTTGAAAACCGCTCATTTTGAGATAAACGAAGTTAAGCGTGACCGAACCTCAACTGAAGATCAAGCGCGCTCCGGATGCCCACTTGAGGTCACCATATCGGATATGGTGGAAAAAATTCATCATATGGTTATGGAAGATCGCCGAATCAAGGTGCGGAAGATTCCTAAGGCTGTAGGCATCTTAACTGAACGAGTCTATAACATTTTGCACGAAAAACTGGAGGTTAAGACAGTGTGTGCAAGATGGGTGCCGCTATTGCTGACTCCCGATCAAAAGCGCAATCCAAAAGACGTTTCAGCGCAGTGTTTGGCGAAGTGCAATCGGAATTCGCAGAACTTTTTGCATTGATTCTTGATTGTAAATGAAACCTGGATCCACCACTATACACCCGAGACAAAGCAGCAGTCAAGGCAGCAGTCAAGGCAGTGAGCAATGCCCAGTGAAAGTGTGCCAAAGAAGGCGAAGACTGTTTTGGCAGCTAGGAAGGTGATGGCCACAGTATTTTGGGATTCCTACGGATTTATCCTCATTGAATACGTGGGGAAGGGAAAAACTATAACAGGAGCGTATCATGCATCATTTTTGGACCGTTCGAAAGCCAAGCTACAAAAAAAAAGCCACGGTAGGCGCACAAAAAAGTGCTGTTTTGTCACGGCAACGCACTGGCTCGCGCCTTCACCATGACAATGGAAAAAATACCTGGATCGGTGGAAAGAGATTCTCTTCCAATGAAAAAATAATTCATGCCATACGTGCGTATTTTGAAAATCTCGAGAAATCTTATTTTTCTAAAGGGTTGAAAAAATTGAAATCTCGATGAACTAAGTATGTAGTCCTAGAAGGCGACTATGGTGAGAAATGACGGTGAACTTTCCAATAAAAAAAATCTCACTTTATTATTCACCGAACTTATCAAGCGACCCTCGTACATTTCTTGAGCTCCTATTCCATTCTGTTTCTGGATCACTTGTTTGGATGAGGACCACCTGCAGACTTTAATGCAAACAAATTACTTTTTTAGGGTTTTTTGCGACAGTACGGAATCTCGCACTGTGCACTGTCATCTTGGATTGAAGTATGTGTTTGTACCAAGTGCGTATACGTGACTTGCATTTGAAATGCTTTCAATGAAATATTTTGGTTGAGCCAACCAAATATTTTGCTTAATTCTAGTAAAATGTTCTCTTACAGTATTTGGCAGATTCAACCAAAAAATGTTGTTTAGTCAATAAAATGTTCTCTAAAATCAACAGAACGATTTAACCAAGAATTATTATTGATTGAAGCAAACGAATCTGGTCAACTAGACAGAAATTTGAATAATTTAATCAAAATGTTTTCTGAAATCAACCAAGTGCGGTCAGCAAAACGATTTTGTTCAATGGAGAACATTTTTTTCTGGGTATACCGACAGAAATTATCTACACGGCTAGCGCGAGCGTTACTAAAAATTACTGATGACTTTAAAACACGATAACTCAGTCGGAAATAGAACTAGTCATGAAAAAAATAGCTGGAAAGATTCACAAATCGCACGTTGAATGATTGGCTGACGCATGGAACTGCGTTGGAAAGACAGAGTGCAGACGGATGACGTCATGTATCGCCTTTTGTATAGGGTCCTTCTAATTCATATGTCCATGCTTAGTTTTTTTTCTGACTCTTTAAAGAAGCTGTCACATGGAAAGAAGAAAAAAAGGAATAATTCTTTGAATATTGTACCTTGACTTGAACTTGTGGCTTGACCTAGGGAAAATGAAGGCAAAATCTAAAATTTACAGGATGCAATCTTTAAAATGTTATCTAAAAATGTGCAAGCGTGTCTGCATCGAGTTTCAGTCAGCTTACGCAGTTAGGCCGACCGAAAGCGGTGATCGTCGACTGAAAGAGTATAGTGAGTTGAGTGATAGGAAAAAAGAGAAAGAGAATAAAAGGCTTGCGAAGAAGGCAGAAAAGGCTAGCACGGAGAAAGAAGTATGGAAAGTAGTAAGCAGAGAGAGGAAAAAAGAAGAAGAGTTAATTAGGAGATTGAAATAGTAGGATGGAAAAAATAATTTATGAAATTATTAGGAGGAGTGATAAAGGAAATAATGAGAGGAGGAGAAGAGAGAAGAGAAATGAATGAGAGGACATCACAAGGAAAGAAATAGCGAGTGGGCGTGGATAATGTGCAACAGGGTATGGAGGGGGATGGACTGACCAGAAGTATGGAAAAGAGGGATAGTGTTACCAATAATGAAGAAAGGAAAAGGGGTTAAAAATTACAGGGGAGTGGCGTTAATGCCGACATTATATAAGATATACCACCTTGATCAAAAAGTCTTAGAACTCGTCACCGTGTGGCGCTCTCGTTTGGCCGATTTCAATATTTTGTTGTTGTGTTGGTAGAAGTGTCATTGTCGTTCTGTCAGATTCTCAGCTTGATAGCTTGACATTTGTTGAAGTGACGCCGTATTGTGTACATCTATCTTTGTATGTGGTTTCGATTTTTCACAAAAAAAATATATCATCGACTTTGCATCAACGAGTTTGCATTAAATTTTGTGTTAAAAATGGATTTAACCGCGCGCAGACTTTGGAAATATTGGAAAAGTGTTTCGGCAACGATACTCTAACGAGATCGAACATTTTCCGCTGGCACGAAAGCTTCAGAAGTGGTCGTGAGTCGGTCGAAGATGACGAACGCAGTGGCAGGCCGTCGACGGCAAAAATTGATGAAAATATCAACAAAATCGAAGAGTGGATGACCGTAAGCCGCAAATTGACCATGAAAGATTGCAGAGGAGTTGAACATTGCTTACGGATCCGCTCAAGACACTTTGATTAATGATTTGGGCCTCAGACGTATCGTCAATACAATTACAATTCTATTAAAAACAGGAATGAAAAAGAAAATATCTGGCTTCTCTTGAAACGGCTAGGACTTATTCCTCCCAAAAACGCAGCTCCTGATACTAAATTCTTTTTCTCTGACATCTCACATGAAACATTAATTAAAAACTTCCATAACGTCAAATCTAATGCTCTAGGTTCAGACGGTATTCCTATAAAAATGATTCGTCTTGCCTTACCTGTTATTTCTCCTATTCTCCTGCATATCTATAATGCCTTCCTTCAGGTGTGGATATTCCCTGATGCTTGGAAAGAGGCGATTATCTGCCCTATACCAAAAATATCTAACCCTACCTCTCCCAAAGATTTCCGACCTATTTCCATCCTGTGTGCCCTGTCTAAACCCCTCGAGTGCATTGTTCATCAGCAACTTACGTCGCACCTAGACACTAACAATTTAATTGACCCAATGCAATCCGGGTTCCGGGCCAGGCATAGCACTCTTGAGGCATCAGTCAAAGTAACTTCTGACATTAAACTGGCAATTGACAGAAGGGAGGTAACGGTTGTTGTTCTTTTTGATTTTTCCATGGCGTCTGATTCTATTGACCATAATTTACTTCTATCTAATCTCAAACCGCTCAATCTCTCTAATATGAAGGTTAAATGGTTTGAATCGTATCTCAGAAGTCGTTCTGAAAGAGTGTAGAATAGTAATGGTGAGCGGTCTGCTTGTGGTGAGGTCAAGAGGGGTGTCCCTCGAGGATCCACTCTTGCCCCCACTCTATTCAATATTTATACCTCTGACCTTGGTAGCGAGCTGCGACATTGCAAGTACCACAAATATGCTGACGATTTTAAGCTATACTTGTCCGGCCCTATTACTACGCTCAAGAACCTACTTCAAAATTTACAGGAGGATATTGATTTGGTGATTCAGTGGACTTTGACTTGTGGTCGCACTCTCAACCCAATTGAAACAAGAGCTATTATTATAGGGGCTTCTTTCTCTCCATCACCTGCAACAGTTGCAAATCTACCTCCTCTCCTCACGGTGTTTATATACAGAAAAAAAGTTTGCCTGATATGTAGCTAAAAAATACTGCGGGAATCTCTTCGTAATGACTCTAGATGCTAGAAAATCACCCTCCCAAAATCTGATCTGATTCTTTCTTCAAGATATCTTAGAAATGAGATTTTTATTCAAATTATTTAAAAATTGATATATATTTCAATAAGTACAGCATAAGTTAGGAAAGAATTTCGTTTATAGAATGATTTATTCTTTTTTACATCAGAAGATATAATAATAAATACATATTAATAATATAATAATATATATTGACAAACAGAAATAATAATAATTTCGATATAATAT
>JAUMHM010000049.1:24181543-24195511 GCA_032362435.1 Melikaiella ostensackeni
AAAACACCACACTTAAAACACACAAGCACCTCAGGTCCTCCTCTGGAAATCCCTTCCTTGCACTCCGGACACGCACCGATTGCTCTAAATGGTTACGTTATGATTACGTTGATCCCATATTTTTTTACCCGGGAGCGGGCAGATTTTCTAACATCGAAATACACTAGAAAAAATCGACAAGACCTAAGAGTCGAAATAAGAATTACAGCAAATTTTCAAAATTTGGAATTTGGTATTTAATAGAATGATTTTTTTCACTTGTGGTTTAAAATTTTTTTGAGCATGTGTGGATTTTTAAGCATATAAATACACAAAGAAATTGATAAAACCCAGGAATTAAAATTAGAAATACACCAAATTTTGAAAATGCTGAAATTGGTATCTGATGAAATTATTTGTTTTCATCTGAGTTTGAAAATTTACTTGAGAATGTGCGGGCCTTATAAGAATAAAAATACACAAGGAAAGAAGTTGTGAAATTCATGGAATCGAAGTTGAAAACAGAAATTTTTAAAAACGCTGAAGCGGCGTTTCATTTTTTCGTATTTTTATTTTGCCCTGAAAAATATTAAAATCACGGGCGAAAAAAATTCCATTGAATACAAAATTAAAAATTTAGAAAATTTGCGTATCTCTATGCTTAAAAGTTCCACACATGCGCTAAAAAGTTTAACACCATAAGTGAAGAAAAAAATTTTATCAAATACAAAATTCCAAATTTAAAAAATTTGCTTTTATTCGAATTTCAACTCTTGGGCCTTGTCCACTTTTTTTCTAGTGTACTTCTATGCTAAGAAGGGCAACACGTGCTCAGAAAAATGTTTAAACCACAAGTTATAAATATAATTTCATTAAATACCAAAATAAATTTTTTAAAGATTTACTATATTTCCAATTTCGATTCCTGGGTCTTGGCGATTTTTTTCTTAGTTCATTTTTATCACTAGAAAGTTTCCATGTATCCAAAAAAATACTTCTCCTATTTCAAATGTGTTGAGGATTCTTTTCATAAAACATGGGTGAATTAAATAAAAATTATCTCTTAGAAAATGACTGATTAAAATCCGCGAAAAATTCGGGAGACTTTTTTTGACCTCCAGGTATGCAAAAAAATTGAAACTCAAAAAAAATTTCAAACTCTGCAAAGAAGAAATTTTTGTTGAGCACGGGTAACAAAGCTGCATGTCCATCCATTCCATATTAATTATACTTTTTTAGTATCTCAATACGCTACTTTTTCGCGTTGTAGCGATTTCAAATTCCAGAATTTTTTATTTTCGACCCACCCTATTCCATAGTGCAGGCCTGTCCAGCGTGGAGAAAATCCGACGAACACAGATGTGACACCATCCCTACCATGCTCCTTGCTTAGCGCAAATCACAACTACTCCAACTCTTTCGAACTGTTACGAACAAGGGTGGGGGAAGCGAAACTTATGCTTTCACCGAATTTTTCCCCACGCTGGTCAGGTCTGCAATAGAGTTTAGCGCAAAATACAAATTTTTGTAATTGAAAATGCTTGGGATCCTATCTTTTTCCTTTTTACCTAAGAAAGAACACTGTGAAGTTTCATTACGATCAAAGTTTTTTGATGACGCCTCAGAGCCAAAATAATTCAAAAACTCTCGAAAAGAAAGATCTTTGATTTACTCTACAAATATAGGTTCTTTCAAGAAATCATTAAGCAATCTCAAGCAAAATAAAAAGAAGTGGCTGAAAAACGTAATTTTTTTTTAATAGACATATATTTTTAATCTTGTTTATTAGTAAAACCCTTCGAAAATATAAAACAGCTCCTTCGACCTCTAAGAAGTCAGAATAAATGACCAGCAGAGCTAAAATAAATTTATTTGGTAACGAAGGCCCGAAATCATGTACATCAAATTGCTCACTGAAAAAATAGGTAGTAGGCTCAACTACTTTGGTTTGTAAAATATGCCGCTGATATTTTATTGGTTAGCACAACTATATTTTGCTTGTATGTCTAACTACGGGGTTTGTTGAAATTATGATACGGATAGTAACACCAACAAGCAAAATTGGTTGTGCCAACCAATTGAGTAGCAGCGGCATATTTTACAAACCCAAGTATTTGGGCCTACTGCCTATTTTTTTCATTAAGCAATTTTATAAAAGATTTCGTGCCTTTGTGACCAAATAAATTTATTTTAGCTCTGCTGGTTATTTGTGTTTTTATAGGGCGTTTCAAGAAAATTGCTATGTACAAATTATTGAAAAAATTAATTAACTTTAAAAATTTTTAATAAATTACTAAAAACTTATTATTCTGACTTTTTAGAGGTCGATAAAGCTGTTTTATATTTTCGAAGGGCTTTACTAAGAAGCAAGATTAAAAATACATTACCAGTAAAAAAAATCACGTTTTTCAGCTTTTTTATTTTATTTTGCTCGAGAACGGTTAGTTGTAACGAGAAATTCCTTCAACATGATACATGAAAAATGTATTTTTTCATCCCCGATCATTTATGTGCTGAATAAATTTTCGATAGAATCTATATTTATAGAGTAAATAAAGAAAAAAGTTTTTTGGGGGAGTTTTTGACTTATTTTGGCTTTGCGAGGTATTAAAAAATTGCTTGATCGTAATGAAACTCTACAGTTTTCTTTCTTAGGCAAAAACAAAAAAGAAAGGACCCCAAACATTAACAATTTCAAAAATTAGTATTTCACGCTACACCCTGCTATTCAACACCTTCAAAAAAATGTTTTTAAATCAGAGAAAATCCAGTTTGAAAGCCTCTAAGTTGGAAACGAATTTCAGTTAAAGGAATTAAAAAAATTGGAATTCGAAATTTTTTTAAATTGAGAATATTTTAAGAAATTGAAACCTTCGCTAGTGTGGGAACATTTACAACATTTGCAATCATTTTTGAGCAAACAGTCAATTTTATTTTGCCCTCCCTTGAAATGTGTATACCAGGGTTCACTAAAGGCCTTGCATTTTTGAGACTTCGTTTCCTTCTCAAGAGTTTTGTTTCTCGAGGTTTTTTTGTCCTCCTTTTTATGGATCTTTTCTTTCGTGCTGCAATGTTTTCTCTTCTTTTTCAACTTTTTAGGTTTCTGCGCGCAAATCGTCTCTTGCTTCGTTCGTGACTTTTTGCAGTTGTCTCTCTGCGAGTCCAAGCAGCACTTGGAACATCTTTCGGACCATCCACTTTCCATGTCTACATCCGAATAAAATTTTCTGCTCCTTTCATTCCGTTTACCACAACAGCAAACGCAATTTTTTTTTCCATCTCTATTCAAGACCCATTCTTGACTTTTTAAATATTAAAATTAATTTTTACCAGAATTTAAATTAAATTCATTATAATAATTTAATTTTAAAACTTACCACAATCGACCATTGGTAAATCGATTACATTTTTTCCTGTAGATTACAAAAATTCCAGTAGCACAAATAGACATGATTATTAAAGCAATAACAGTGATAAGAATAATCCAGTATATATCGTAATTCATCTCTGGTTTCTTATTTTTAATTGTATTATGATCTGTAACTTCGGGGTGATTTTCTTTCAAAATCTCTCCAGTTCTGTGAAAATTTTTGATTTCATTCCTTTTTATTAATTATTTCATTATCGATAGAGAATACGAAAAATATTGACAATGATTTTAAATAGATTATAGAATGTTTAAAAATATGTATGGGTGATTGTCAAAAAGTTGACCCCTTTATATAAAAAAAATTTTCTAACAATATCTCAATAAAGTACTAATATCAAAGCACAATTTATTAAACTTTCAAAATTCTAGACGACTTCGTTTAGAAATTATAAATAAAAAAGTACGCAAAATGTCTTGTAGCGCACTTGTCCCAAAATAAAAATAAAAATTTAAAAATTGCTAAATAATTTGCATATCATTTTTTAATTATTAGAGGCTCTTAGACATCACTTATATTAAAATGAAAAAGATAAAATCAAGAGTAGAGTTCAATATTTCAGAGTTAAGGATTTCAAAAATTACTTCAAAGTCTGTCCTACAAGTTTTTTGTCTGGTGACGGCGCATTGCTATTTGAGGATAAAACTCGAAAATAATTATTCAAACTATTTATAATGCGGGTTAAAATTGTTAATTTCAAACTTACGAAGATTTTAGTGTAGCGAAAAATTGATTTATCAACGTGAATTCTAAATAACAGTTAATAATGATCACCATTTATGCGTAATATTTTTTATAAAACAACCAGTAATGCTCCATATTAATTTATCACACATTAAAATGCGAACATACTTATTTTGAAACATCGGAGTTGAAATCAAATAAATTGTAAGAATAGTCATTTTTCAAATTTTTAAATAATTTTATCTGTTCTGCATATATTTTTTTGAAATATTTTAAATTTTTTCCCTTGATCTCTTAGGTTTATATTTTCAGTTTACATTTTCATACTCTCTTGACTTACCCTTAATTAAGAAAAATATTTTAGGCGGTTTGGAAAATTTGTTGTTTTCGAAAATCCCATTGTCTAAAATGGTCTGCTTTTTGGCAATCACCCGTTTACAATTTTTTAAAAAAGACTTTAAGACTTTATCTGTAGTGGAGTTAAAATCCTTGAAAGATTGAACTATTGGAAAATTGTAAAATTTGAAAATTAGCATTTGAATACTTTTTTTTGGATACTATCAAGTTTAAATACTTTAACATTTGGAATTTGGAAACGTTTCAGTATACAATTAGCTTTTAAAGACGAAAACAACAAATTTGCAATGTTCTCAGTTTTAGAAACGACGAACATTCCAGGCCTGAAATTAAAAAAAAATCTTATAACACAAATTTAAAAAATGAACAATTTGAGTTCTAAAAATTGAATTTTGAATACTATCGAAAGTACGTACTTTAAATTTTGGAAGCCTCTAAATTTTTAATCTTTTAAAAATGACGGTCATAATTTTAAAACCCAGATAACATTCACGTTTAGATTTCGTAAACCATTAAAGTTTTGAAAAATCTATGATTAAATTATGAAAATTCAAAAAAGTATTTTTATCTTTATGAGATTGTATAATCGTATTTATTAATCTCTGTATTATATAATATTGTGAAATATATTTAAAATAAGTTTTTTTCTTGGTAGTGATAAATTTTCACTGGGGTTGGAATAAAAATGATAATTATGCAGGATTATTAATTAAAGCATAGAAAGAATGGGAAGAATGGGTATTTGATAAAAGATATTTTAGGCTCTGAGAACAGAAGTGAAAATCAGGACAATTCCAGTAAAGCATGAGATCTTATTCAACCAGTTTCAATGGACAAACGAAACAAAGGACAGTAATTGTCTCTGACCCTGACTGTCATTACCTACTATCTACTTCACTTCGCTTTTGACTCCCTTAGAATTCAAAATCAGATATATTTCATTTGAGAATAACATTTTATGCCGTCAAATACCTTCCTCTGTCCTGACATTTCAAAATTGAATATAAATTCGATTGAAGAAAACTCAAGGTTATACTGACAAAAGATAGCAAAGTAGTCATTACTCAAATTTAGAAATATATACCCTTCTAATTAAACTTTTTAAAAGGTCGTGGCTACGTGCACCGAAATTTCAGTATAAATAGCTGGATTTTTTTCGGTACGAATAGCGAGATCTGGAAAAGGGACTATTTGAGGTAAAGTCCCGAATAGTACTTACCTCTGATTAATTTTTTATTGCGTAGAACCATGTACTTTGTCTCTCTGATTACGAAAATGACAGTGAAAATACTCGCAAATTTGATTTTCAAAGTCAAAACCCCGAAAAACTTTTGAAAAATTTCATGTATTTTCCATTTATTTCAGTAAATAATGAAAATTTACAAAAAAGCATTTTACATATTTTGTAGATCTTTTGGAAATACACCTTTCATGTGATATACAGTTTTTCTAAAAAACCATTATTTTTCGAAAAAAAGAGGAGAATGTTGGTACGAAGTGTAGAATTGAGTGGAATTGGACTTGTGCCACTCCTGCGAATGGTCACAGAAAAAAATTACTTCACATCCCTACCCCTTTCCAATGTCGTATGAGGGGAAGGCACCCCGGTGACTGGTCACATAAATAATTTAAGCACATCCTTACCCCTTTCCAATGTCTCGTGGGGTCGGGAAGCACCCTCGTGACTGCTCACAATTTTTAATGTTGGTCACATACCTTCCCTTTCCCAACGTCTCGTGAAGGGCGGAAAGGCACCACCGTGACTAGTCACAAAAATAAGATAGGTCACATACCTTCCCTTTTTCAATTTCTCGTCGGCTCGGCAAGGCACCCCCGTGACTGGTCACAGAAATAATGTACGTCATATGTCTTCCCCTCCCCAACTTCTCGCGGGGAGCAGGAAGGCACCCCCGTGACTGGTCACAGAAATAATGTAGGCCACATGCCTTACCCTTCCCAACTTCTCGTGGGGACGGGAAGGCACCCCCGTGACTTGTTACAAAAATAATGTAGGTCACATACCTTCCCCTTTCCAACTTCTCGTGGGGGCGGGAAGGCCCCCCCTCCCTCGTGACTGGTCACAAAAATAATGTAGGTCTCATATCCTCCCCTTTCCAACGTCTCGTCGGGTCGGGAAGGCACCCCCGTGACTGGTCACAGAAATAATGTAGGTCACATGTCTTCCCCTTTCCAACTTTATGTGGGTGGGCGGGAAGGTACCCCCGTGACAGGTCACAGAAATGATGTAGGTCACATACGTTCCCCTTTCCAGGATTCCATTTAAAATGCCCAACCGAAGAATTTATTCGTTGGCACATTATCTCATTTTTCTCGGAAAATAATGGATTAAGGCGATAAATTTAGAAAACATAAAAGATGTATTTCTTTTAGGGTTACAACTTTCATCCGAGTTTTTTTTCTCTGAAATGAATATTTATCGAATTAATCAAATTTTAACCCAAAAAATAATTATAAAAATTTTTCGTTAAAAGAATTATTTTTCAACTGAAAAAAAAAACAAAATTTTCAACAAAAAAAATAAATTTTTAACCGAAGAGATAAATCTCCAACCAAAAAAAAAATGAATTTTTGACAAAGTAGTTCAATTTTTATTCAGGTAGTTGAATTTTCAACAAAATGATTAATACCTCAAACAAAACAGATTAATTTTCAACCAAACAGTTGTATTTCCAAGCCATAAGGACGAGCTGTCTACAAATCAGTTGAGTTTTTAACAAAAAAATATGAGTTCTCAATAAAAAAAGTTAATTTTTAACCAAATAGTAGAATTTTTTGCCTAAATAGTTCAATTTTCAACGCAAGAACAAAACAATTTTCAACCAAAATGATTTTTTTAGGTAAGAAAAAAAAATTTTCAACCAAATTGTTTAATTTTCAATATAAGAGTGGAATTGTGAACCAAATGGATGAAATTTCAGCCAAATAGTTGAATTTTCAACAAAAGAGTTGAATTTTCAATCAAACAAGACGAATTCTCAATGGAAAATGTGATACTTCATATTTCAACCAAAAAATATGTTAATTTTCAACATAACAGTGGAATTTTAAACCAAATAAATGAATTTTTAACCAAATAGTTGGATTTTCAACCAAAAAGATGAATTCTCAATCAAACAAGACGAATTCTCAATAAAAAATGTAATACTTCATATTTTAACCAAAAATTTTTTTATTTTTAAATAAAGAGTAGTTGAATTAAACCAAGAAAAGACAAAAAGTTTTCAGTCAAGAAAATAAAAAAGTGTCACCAAATTGTTTAATTTTCAAGCCAAAAAGACGAATTTTCTACAATACACTTGAACTTCCAAACGGACAATATGAATTTTCAACAACAAAAGTTAATTTTAACCAAATAGTAGAACTTCCTACTAAAATAGTTGAATTTTCAACCCAAAAAGACAAATTTTCAACGAAGAAGAATGACTCTAATTAAATTTCAATCAATATCATTAAATTTGTAACGAAAAATGATAAATTCTCAACCAAACAGTTGCACTTTTAACCAATGAAGATCAATTTTTAAACCGAAAAGACGAATTTTCAACATAAGAGTTGAATTTTCAACCAGCCAGAAAGATTTTTTAGTCAAGAAAGAAAAAAAAATCAACAAATTTGTTGAATTTCAAATGAAGTAGTCTAATTTGTAACTGCAATAGATGAATTCTGAACGAAAAATGTTATACTTGCTACTTTAACCAAAAAAGATTTTAATTCTCCTCGTAACAATGGAATTTTAAACCAAATAGATGAATTTTCAACCAAATATTTGAATTTTCAACAAATAGATGAACTTTCAACCAAGTAATTGAATTTTCAATCAAAAATATGAATTCTTAATAAAAAATTTAACACTTGATACTTCAACCAACATTTTTTTAAATTTTAAATAAAGAATAGTTGAATTAAACCAAAAAAGACGAAGATTTTTGGTCAAGAAAGAAAAAAAGTGCCAACCAAATTGTTGAATTTTTAAGTCGAAAAGATGAATTTTCTACAATACAGTTAAATTTTCAACCAAATAATAAAATTTTTAATCAAAAAAGATGAATTCGCAACCAAAAATATAATTGCAGACTTTTCAACCAAAAATAGTTGGATTTTCTTATTGGGTTCTATTAATCCAGTTCACATGTAAGTGGAAAAACGAAAAAAGGGGAAAAGAGGAGAATAGGCAAATCGAAAATAATAGGTATGCAAAAAAGTAGCAAATTAGGACCCTTTAATAAAGTATAATTAATTTGGAGCTGATTAATGTATAGTTTGGTTTTACATCTTAGCAAACTGCGTAGTTAAAAAATTGTTATCTTCATAATATTGTTATTATCGTAAATATCTATTTTTTTCAAACTGCAATATTTTTTGTAGCTAAGATTTTAAATTGCTTTGAACATCTGAGAGCTTTTAACTAATAAAAATACATTAGAAAACAATTTTGAAGTCCAAGGAAACAAAAACAGAAAAAGCAGGGTTTTCAAATAGTCATTTTTGTGTTTTTCATATTATGTCTTTCTAGCATACATACTTAGGAAAATACATTTGAACAAATTCAAAAATGAACATTTTTCAATTCTGTTATTTATCTATTTTTCAATCTCTGATCTTTTCGAACTTTTTTCTGATGTATTTTTATAAGTAGAAAGTGCTGAAGTGTTCAACAGATTTTTCAAAGCTAGCTGAAAGAAATGCTTAAAACACAAAAATGACTAGAAACCCATATGATACAAAAAGTTTTTAATACTTAATAAAATTCCCTTTTTTTGGAAAAAGTAACCTTTTTTACCTAAAATTGAAATACTGAACCGCTGTGATCCCTGAGGTTTAAAAATCAAATTCACTTAAATCGATGATTTTCAAGTTGTCTTACATGAGTTGAGTCGGCTGAAAATTGCCATAATCGTTCCCTTCCAATTTTATTTTATGATGTCGGCAATATTTTCCTTGATCACTTCTCTTGCTATATTTATTTTTATTAAGTACTGAATCTCTTTCATTTCTTTGGCCATATCGTCTAGACATATCGTGGTCATTATTTTCCGAAAAATCTTCAGAGTTCATAATATGATCGAAAAGATATTTTCTTCGATTTTGTCTAATTTTTCTTGCCAACTCGGGTCTTCCCAAATACCTCAATGCTTCTTCCATCGCTTCTCGGCCTTTAACGTTCCCTCTTCCTAGATTAAAGAATAATTATAACCATCCTGAATTTAGCTATGCATATAGATTTGAAACTTGTGCAATTTATTTAAAATAAAGTTATAGTCCTATCAAAAAACCAAGGATATCACTGCATTCCTCTCAGCAATAACTCTAGGAGCTTTTGGAATTATGTAAAAAAATTATTTTATGAGCGATTACATTGTTTATAATATTTCCGAATTTATTTAATAAACATGAAAAACAACTGAACGTTTATCACTAAAATATAAAGTAGTCTGAAACATATGAAATAAACAGATATTTTAAATAGGAACAAAAAGTTTCAGACTACGTTATATTTTAGTGATGAACGTTAAGTTGCTTTCCATGATTATTAAATAAATGCCAAAATATTATAAACAATGTAATTGTTTGCAAAATCATTTTTTTGCGAAGTTCCCAAAAACTCCTGGAAATATTACTGAGCGGAATCCAAAGGTATCTATAGTTTTTCGATAAGAATTTTAGATATTTTCATAAAAATTGCACAATTCTGAAATCTGTTTCCACATCTTACAGTGACAAGAAGTCAGCATGGTCTCGGCGTGGAGGGGATAAGAAACAATGTCTAAATTAACTTTTTTTACTATTTAAAATTTTTGTTTATATCATATGCTTCAGGCTACGTTATATTTTAGCGATGAACGTTTAGTTGTTTCCCATGATTAGTATATAAATTCCGAAATTTTATAAACAATGTAATTGTTTAAAAATCATTTTTTTACACAATTCTGAAAACTCCTGGAGACATGCTAAGCGGAATTCAAGGGTATCTTTAGTTTTTCGATACGACTTTTTTATTCATTTATAAAAATTGCACAATACTGAAATCTGTATTCACATCTTACAGTGATAAGAAGTCAGCATGGTCTCAGCGTGGAGGGGATACAAACAATGTCTAAATTAACTTTTTTTCTATCAAAAATTTTTTTTTGCATATGCTTCAGGCTACGTTATATTTTAGCGATGAACGTTTAGTTGTTTCCTATGATGAGTATATAAATTCCGAAATTTTATAAACAATGTAATTGTTTAAAAATTATTTTAAATCATAGATTTAAAATTCTCTACAATTTATAATATTTATTATCTGTCCTATTTTAAAATTATCCCTAAATGCTTACATTAGAATTTTACAATTTTGTCGAATTTAAAAATCTTTAATATTATTTCCGAACATCAGGTGCTTCAAATTTGTAATTCGTCAATTTGTTAGACCTGTAAGTTTGAAATATCTTTTTGTTTTGAAGCTACAGTTCAGTTTTGAACAAAGAATTTTAATATTCTTGAAATTTTTGTATTTCGGTTAGGAATGATCTTTGTAATGCTTCCATAAAAAATCGTATAATTAAAAAAAAATCCGTATTGAACTCTTCAATATTGTCATTTTTTTATTCTAAAGTCTCAATTTTATTTTTAATTTTTTAACTTTTAGGACAGTTCATTTTGTGCGCATTTTTTCAAATAAATATTCTAAACATATTGTTGTACATCAAACGATTTCGGTTTCAAATACTTTTTTTGAAAATCTTTATATTAAAATTGTACAATTGCAAATACTGAAAATTTGGATTTGATGAATTAAAAAAGCTATAAATTTGCAAGTATTTCATTTTTATTGGCTAGAGATTTGTAATTATTTCAAATTTTATAACTCATAATATTCGAGAAGAGCTCAAATTTTTACGGGTTTTATTTTGTTGATCAATTTTGAGCGGTTATAATTATAAATTGATGAATTTTTAATTTCTTTTATTTGAAACTGTTCAATTTTAAAAGCTTATAAAATTATAGTCAATAATAATTCATTTTTTGGGCTTTATTATTTTTCTGTCTATTCTAAGGCATACCATTTTTATTTGTTCGATATCAAATTTTAATATAAATGTAAATATAATTGTTGTATTCTGAATGCTTCTATGTGAGGAAAATTGTGCTGTTTTCAAACATTTAATTTTTCAATTATTCTTTTACGATATTGCGTGCAATTTTCATTGTTTCAATTTCATGCACTCAGAATTTGCAATCTTGCTCACTTTTCAACATTTCAAATTTAAGATTGTACAGTTTTTTCATTTTGAAAAATCTATTTTTTAAATTCTTCAACTGCTTTGGTTACAATTAAAAAGTATTACCTTTATAATTCTTTCATATAAAATTGTACAATTTTTAATAAAAATTTCAGTACTGATTCTTGCAAAACTAAATTCTTCAATTCTTAACGTTTACCATTTGAGATTATTCAATTTTGACCGCTTTGAAACTGATGGATTTTGAACAAAAAATTTGAAAAATCTTAAATTTTCTATGTTTGCTATTAAAATTGGAAAGTTTCAAATACAATTTCACTTTTCTAGACTTCAAATTTCAATATTTTTACAAATTCAGGTGCTTAAATTCAGAAAATTTTCAATATTGAACGCTTCCCAATTGAACTAATTATTACTTAGCTTTAAAAGATTAATTTTTAAACGTTTATGTATCTCAGTTAGGAATAATCAAATTTGTAATGCTTCTTTAAAAAATCGTATAATTAAAATAAATCCATATTGAGCCCTTCAACATTGGCATTTTTTACTTCAAAAGTCTCAATTTTCAATTTTTTTTTCAACTTTTGGGACAGTTCCATTTTGTACGCACTTTTGAAAACAAAATTTCAAAACATTTTGTTGTATATCAAACGATTTTAGTTTGAAATAATCTTTTGATCTTTATATTAAAATTATACAATTGCAAGTACTGAAAATTTTGGTTTAATGAATTACAAATGCTTTAAATTTGCCAGTATTTCATTTTTATCGGCTTGAAATTTTTCAGCAATTGTTGAATTTTCCATTTTCTTTTCCATTTACAGCTGTCCAATTTTAGAAGCTTATAAAATCATAATAAATAATTATTCACTTTTCTGTCTTTATAATTTTTCTGACCATTCTAAAGGATAACATTTTTATTTTTCCAATATGAAATTTTAATATAAATATAAATATAATTGTTGTATTTTGAAGGCATCTATATAAGTAAAATTGTACTATTTTCAAATGCAATTTTTCAATTATTCTATAACGAAATTCTATGCAATTACCACTGTTTCAATTTTATGCGCTCAAAATTAGAGATTTTTGATGATTAATCGCTTCTAACTTGAAATTGTTTCTTTTTAAAAGCTGAAACTTTAAATTGTATAATTTTTAGGCTACAAAATTTGTTCTTGGTCACTTTTTAATATTTAAAATTTAAGATTGTTCAGTATTTCCATTTTCAAAAATCTATTTTTAAATTGTGTACAGTTTCTAATTTTTCAATTTTCATGCGCTCAAAATTTGAAATTTTTCAGCATTAATCGCTTTCAAGTTGAAATTGTTTCTCTCCAAAAACTGAAATTCAAAATTGTATCATTTTTCAGTTTTAAAATTTGTTCTTAGTCACTTTTTAACATTTTAAATTTAAGATTGTTCAGTTTTTCCATTTTCAAACATCTATTTTTTAAATTCTTCAACTTTTTTTGTTACAATTAAAAAGTATACCTTTTATAATTCTCTCATATGAAATTATATAATTTTTAATAGAACTTTTAACACTGACTCTTCCAAAGTTAAATTTTCCAATCTTTAACGTTTACCATTTGAGATAATTCGATTTTAACTGCTTTGAGTTTAAATAGCTTTAAACAATCAGTTTGAGATGTGTTAATTTTTTATGCTTGCTACTAAAATCGAAGAGTATAAAATAAAATGTTACTTTTCTGGACTTCAAATTTGAATAACTCTGCAACTTTAAGCGCTTCAATTTGTGAATTTTTCGATATTGAACGCTTCCAAATTAAAATGATTATTACTGAGCTTTGACAGATTAATTTTCTAATGTTCCAATTTTTTCGGCTTTGCATTTTTTTCTGTTTTTTGTAAATAGTGCTATTTACTGTAATAACCCGTAGATTTGGTTACGCATTTTCCTAGATTTTTCGACAAATTAAACGTGAACTAAAATAACTTAAATATTTCGTGGAATGGTTACGATCACAATAAATCCCGATAAACTTAAAAAAGGTTGAATAATTTCGGGGGGTAGTAGTAATTTCAGAAATGGTGAAGAAGCTTTGTTTCTTACGGATATTTTTCCACATAATGATGAAAAAATCAAAATACTAATCTAGTTATACCGACATTCAACTCTTTATCGCGAAATTACAATCTTTGATTGTAATCACTAAACTTTAACGTTATACTATAATTTTGAATACATAGATTTCATATAGGGTTGATTTGTTGAAAATTTTATATAACATTATCGCTTTGGGGGGGGG
>JAUMHM010000049.1:24195521-24211475 GCA_032362435.1 Melikaiella ostensackeni
TTTTAACCCCCCCCCCCCCCCCGAAAAAAGCTGTTACGTAATTTACGGAGGTCCTCTAAGGAGAATTCAACCCATTTTAGAAACTGGATATTCGAAAATCTATTTATCTTTTATTTTAGATTCACCAGGGAAATTTTTTTGCCAACTTTCTAGTTGGAAAAGGCAATTTTCTCGTGTCACCCAAGATTTTCCGAAATCCCTCCGAATAGCTTCATGCATTTTTTGAGCCCGAGCCATTTTCAGCTTGAAGCTTGTTCTCTGATATATAGCGTCTAATAGTTTTAAACATTCTGTAGGATCCAATTTTTCGGAAAAATATTTCAGTTCGGCGACTTTGAAATCGGTTGAGCATCGAACGACCCATATTCCCTAAATTAAAATGCATTGCTTATAACTTCATCTCACCCTTAAAGGAATACCTTTGAAAATTGATCATCTCAAACAAAAATTAATATATATCCAAAGAAATGATAACATATTTGTTTAGAAAGTGGTTAGAGAGGTTATAATCATTTCAAAAAGTCTAGGTTTAATCTGAAAAAAGTAAGTACTTAAAATTGACTCACCCTCGTAAAAACGATAATCAGGACAAAAACATAAAAGTCACATACAAATTTCATCTCTAAAATAATAACGTGTATAAAATCCAACAACCGGTCGCCCTCATTTCTATCAGAATTCTGACAGATCGTTCGTAATTTGACAATCGCTCTGGAAATTCATCTTCATTTCTTATCATTTCTCATGGGTCCTAACCAAGAATTCGAACTTTTGAGAAAAGCTTTATCTAACTTTGATTAACCTCATGGCTCCTTATTTTGAAACTTTAGTATTTTGGAATTCTGGACTGAAACTGATATGAGAAAAGAATCAAAATGTAAAAAGAATTTAATAGACAATTTTAGATTTAAGATTATTTTGTCACTCATCGTGAGCCTTTTTTCGTTTTATGAGGTGAGCAAACTATTTTATTTGTTATAGAGAATTGCCCTGAAGAGCTCTTAGAATTTTTAGGTGATAATTAAAATCGTATATTTTTCCTTGTAGGCTACACCTATTTACATTCAAGAACTTAAATGTCTAGCAATTCTACTGAAGCCTGTAGAATGCGAAAAAATTGTATCACATTTTCTATCAGGCAATATATTAATTTATCTTTTAATTAGTGAAAATTTTTATCCCAAATTATTTGAGATCATTTTCAATATTTCAAAGTTGAATGATTCTGAGTGGAAAGCTTTTAAATTTAAAGTATTTAAATTATTGTAATTTATCTGCTTAGTTTTGTCATTTACGAATTCAAAAACCTTCTGAGCAAGCAGTACAAAATATTGATCAATAAATAATGTAGAATCTAATTTCAATTAAGAACTTATACGTATTTTATTTTAGGCTCTCCAGAAGGAAACAATTTTTTGAACGCAACCCAATGTTTCCAGAGCCTCGCATATTGGACTTTAAATTCGAAACTGAAACAAAAGGATGCATATCTACTTTTGAAAAATCGACTCTGTGAAATTGGAAGAGCGGATTTGATATCGCGGATTCAAAATTGTGCAACCCGTTTTCCCAGAGAGGATGAAACTATTGATGATTGGGGGTAAACTGCCTTCCAATTATTTATAAATTCTTACATTGTTTGCAAATTTCAATGGAAAATTCATGGCGGCAAATATTTGTTTATTCTCCTAGTTTTAGGTATCTTAAAATAATGTCTGAAAAGAAAGTAAGCACTTTTTAAAATAATAGATTTTTAAATCAGATTTTCTAAATTGAATTCTTTTAATCAGAGAATTTTAAGCTCTGACATTGCAACTATTTCATCCAAAATTTAAAGAAAGTTTAGAGATGAAAGGTTTTTAAAATAAAATTTTCTTGAAGTTGTGTGCATTAAATGAAAGGAGTAATCCTAAATTAACTAATTTTCATTAAGGGGCCGTTCAAAAATTACGTCACGGTATTTTGAAAACTTTATCCAGATTATTATTTTTATTATTATTATTATTTTTTTATTTGTCACAGATCATCACATGAAGCTTGAACCCCCCAGGGTGACGTCACAAATCCGAACACTCTCCCCCTTTAATTAAACATTTTTTCTGCCATTTCATTTGATGAACGCCTAAAATAAATGCTCTCAAAAGAGGGAAAATAGGGTGACTTTTTATGAAAATGAGGGAATAAATTATTTTAGATAAAATTAATGTATAGGTACCATATTGAACTCAATATGAAACGCTTAAGATTTCAAGTTGTAATATATTGCATTTTCAACAAGATAATTAAATTTTCAACCAAAAAAGATCATTTTTCAACTAAACAGTTGAATTTTCAACAAACAAACAAAAATTAATTTTAGGCTAAACAGTTGCATTTGCAACCAAATGGTCGAATTCTCAAACAAAAAAGAATAAAGTGCATTTTTGATGTTATAATTTTTTACTATAGTGATGTAGTTTTCTGTCGAAGAAATGACGGTTTTTGATCTACTAATCTGAAAACGAAATCCTAGCGGAGCTAAAGAGGATTTTTTTTTTCACAGCCAAGAATAAAAACCATTTTGGTTCAAGATTAGTAGATCAATAACCGCCATTCCATCGACAAAAAACTGAAAAAAATTAATTTTCAACCACAAACAGTTGCATTTTTAAACAAATTGTTGAATCTTCAAGCCAAAAAGACGAATTTTTAGAAGACAGTTGAATTTTCTACCAAGAAAGGTGAATTTTCAACCCAGAACTTTTCTACCAAAAAAGATGAATTTTCAACCAAGAGGAACGAATTTGCTATCTAAAAAGACGAATTTTCTACAAAATACTTGAATTTTTGAAAGAAATATGACTTCAACAAAATCGTTAAATTTTCAACTCAAAAAGAAGAATTTTCAAAAAAATAATTAATCGTCAACCCAATCGTTGTATTTACAACTATATAGCTGAACTTTCGAGCAAAAGAGAGGAATTTTCAATAAAATAGTTAAAAGTTTAACTACATAGTTGTATTTTTAAGCTACAAAGGTAATTTTTTTGCCAATCAGTCAAATTCTTAAACAAAAAAATTAACCTTCAATCAAAACAGTTGCATTTTGAATCAAATATTTGAATTCTCAAGCCAAGAAGACGTATTTTTTAGAAGACAGTTTAATTTTCAATCCAAAAGGACGTATTTTCCATCCAAAAAGACGAATGTTAAAAAAAATCAGTCAAATTTTCTACTAAAAAAGATGATTCCTCAACAAAATAGTTGAATTTTTAACAAAATAATTTAATTTTCAATAAAATTCTTGAATTTTCAATCAAAATAATTAATTCATATCGAAAAATATAATAGTTTTAATATTCTAACCAAAAAAAGATTTTAATTTTTAATTTTAAAAAAGTCGAATTTAACCGAAGAAGAAAGAAAAATATTAATTTTCAACCACATAGACAAAAAGGCGAATTCCTTAGAAAAATGTTGGATTTTATGCACGAAAATATGAATTTTCAGCATAAAAGTTCATTTTCAACCAAATAGTTGAATTTTCTACCAAAATATCATAATTTTCAAACCCAAAAAGGCAAATTTTTAACAAAACAGTTGAATTTCGAAGCCAAAATGAAGCAATTTCCTACAAAACAGATGAATTTTCAACCTAAAAAGATGAATTTTCAAAAAAAAAAAGAATTAATTGTGAACCAAATCGTCGCATTCACAATCATATAGCTGAACTTTCAAACAAAAGAGGGTTGAATTTTTAACCTTCAAAGACGAATTTTTAGCCAATCGGTCGAATTCTAAAACAAAAAAGATTAAGCATTGACCAAAAACAGTTGCATTTTGAATCAAATACCTCAATATTCAAGCCAAGAAGACGTATTTCTTAGAAGACAGTTGAATTTTCAATGCAAAAAACCGTGTTTTCCATCCAAAAAGACGAATGTTCAACAAATGAGTCAAATTTTCTGCCACAAAAGATAACTTTTTAACAAAATAGTTGAATTTTCAGCAAAATAAATAAATTTTCAACAAAATTGTTGAATTGTCAATCAAAATAATTAATTCATATCGAAAAATATAATAGTTTTAATATTTTAACCATAAAAAGATTTTAATTTTGTATCAAAAACAGTCGAATTTAACCAAAAAGATGAATTCTTAACAAAAAATATAATGGTTGATATTTTAACAAAAAATGATGTTAATTTTCAATCAAAAACAGTGGAATCAAACGCAAAAAGAAGAATATTTAACAAAATAGTTGATTCCTCGACTAAAACAGATTAATTTTTAACCAAACAGCCAAAAAGGCAAATTCTATAGAAAACAGTTGAATTTTATGCCCGAAAATATGAATTTTCAGCTCAAAAGTTAATTTTCAACCAAATAGTTGAATTTTCTACCAAAATAATACAATTTTCGAACCCAAAAAGGCGAATTTTCAACAAAACAGTTGAATTTTTAAGTCAAAATGAAGAAATTTTTCTATAAAACAGATGAATTTCCAATCCGAAAACTTTAATTTTCAACCAAACATTTAAGTTTAAATAAAATAGTTGAATGTTAAACTAAGAACGATCAATTTTGAAGCAAAAATGGAATAATAAAATTTTCAGTAAAAAAACTAATTTTCAAGCAAAATAAAAACGAATTTTCAACAAAATAGTTAAATCCTTCACCAATAAAATGAATGTTTGACAAAGTAGTTCATCTTCCAATTAAGTGGTTGAATTTTCATCCAAAGAAGATAAATTCAGAATGAAAAAATTTAATAGATGAATTTTCAACTAAAGACGATCAATTTTCTGCCAAAAATGGATCAGTTATGTTCTCAGTTAAGGAAATTAATTTTGAACTAAAAGCAAAAAACAAATTTTCAAGAAAATTCTTAAATCTTCAACCAAATAGTAGAAATTTAAACCGAAAGAGATGAATCATGAACCAAAGATATAATAATAGACTTTTCAATTAAAAAGAATGAACTTTCAAAGAAAAATAGTTGGATTTTTTTATTGGGTTCTATTGATTCAGTTCGCATTTAAGCGAAAAAAGAGAAGAAGGGGAAATAGGGGCAGTTTCTTGAAAACAGGTCGAAAAAGAGGAATTCTTTAAAAAGGGGGGAAAGAGGGTAATAGGGGAAAGAGTGTGAAGTCTGTATTCATATGATTTACTTGTAAAATGAAATCACTAATTTTCTTTTTTTTCAAGAATTTAAGAAAATTGTTATTCGCATTTATGTTTTCCATGTGCGATGTCACATTCAGCATTTAACCCCTTCCCCCCCACGTCACGAATCATTACAAAACCTGTTACCCCCCCCCCCACTCGCCCGGCAATTTGACGTAATATTTGAAGGGCCCCTAAAAAGTTTTATTTTTTGAAACGTGTAAATTTTCATTCAAATTTCGAAGGCTTCCGGAGAAAGCAGGAAATCTAAATCCTCCGCGGAATCGACACCCTGATAATAAATAATTTCAAATTGTCCCACATTGCTTCTTCAGAGAGGGAGGTTTGTAATGACCAAAATTTTTAAATCTACTTTTTCGACATATTTCGATATAATTCGACCCACCGGAACTCGACAATGTAATTTTTAAAAAATGTTCATGTGAAAGTGTGTGTGTGTGTAACTTTTTCTGTTCACCATATCTTGAAAAGTGAAAGAGCGATGATCATGAAATTTGGAAGAATTATAGCTCCAATTGATGTCCAGGTCGATTAAGATTTTGAGCTAGATCAGCCAATTAGAAGTATCTTTTTTCGTGTTTAGAAATTTGAAAACAAAATTTTACCTTGTATATATGAGAAAAACTTTTTCAATATTCGAAGTACAAGAATACCATATCTGATTTATTTATTCGCGACTTCGAGTCGCATCGATTGACCTATTGTCGAACCATTTGTGACCAACTAGTACCGTTATATGGTGTTTCAAAAAAATTGTTCACTCTGTTTATATGAGACAACATTTTTTGATATCAGGAATACTACAGTACTGTATCTGACATATTTGTTCGCGTCTCTGAGGCGTACAGATTGACATATTCAAGAACCTTTCATGACCTTCTATGATCTATCAATATCGTTTTTTAATTTTTAAACAAAATTATGTTAATTTTTTTGAATAATTTCAATTACTTTATCTGATTTGTTTGTTCGCGGCTTCAAGACGCACCGATTGACCTATTGTTGAACCTTTCATGACTTTCCACGATCTATCAAAACCGTTTTCAATTTTTAAACAAAATTATTTACCTTGATTATATGAGAAAAACGTTTTTTATATTCGAAGTAGAAGAATACCATATCTGATTTATTTGTTCGCGGCTTCGAGTCGCACCGATTGACCTATTGATGAACCTTTTGTGACCTACTAGTACTGATATATGAAGTTTCAAAAAACTTATTTATTCTGTTTATATCAGACTAACTTTTTTGATATCAGAAATACTACAGAACTGTATCTGATATATTTGTTCGCGTCATCGAGACGCACCGATTGACCTATTGAAGAACCTTTCATGACCTTCCATGATCTACCAAAACCGTTTATTGATTTTCAAACAAAATTTTTCTTCTTGTTTGTATGAGAAAAACTACCGAAAATACCGAATCATAAAATTCAAAAAATTGTTCACTTTTTTTATATAAGAAAACCGTATTTGATGTTTGAAATATAACAGTACTGTAACTTAGAAAGTTGTTCGTTGTAACAAGATGCATTGATTGACCTTTTGATTGTCTCTCTGATTTTCTGAAAATATGAATATCGGTATAAGATAGAAACATCAAGTTGATAAAATAAGTGTCTGCTTTTTTTTAAAGTGAACATAAACCTCCCTCTGAGAGGAAGCAAATTTTTGTAATGCCTGTGAGGAAGTAAAGTGCTCATAAAGTGGGCACAAATAAATACATCCATAGTGAATGCACCCATAATACTTCGCCGCGGTATTTATATTTATGGTTGCTCTACAAATTCGCTAAATATTGTTCTCCTTAGAAAATTTGATTCAGCTTTTGCGAATCTGTTTTTTTAGATCGCTTAAATCGAGGTTTAAATACTAATGAAGATTTCGAGTCGGGTGATAAAGTTTGAAGGGCTTTTTCTTATTGGATGACCTTGGATCGGGTCCAAGCTAATAACGGAAGATGAAGATGGAGTGTGACTCTAACTATATATTTTGTTGGTCTCTTTCTAGGTTGAACGGCGACAAGAAAGAGACCACCAGAAAGCTGATGTCGATACCAAGTTCCACCTTATCGCAAATCGATAAACTTCTTTTTGGTCCTCCCCGATTGGAACCGATTTCTGGTTCATCAAGGAATGTAAAAGACTTGAAACCATCCTCTGTTCTAGGATCTAGATTGAAACTTTTGATGAAAGTTTCACCAAGAATCAAAACACACCCTTTCGTTAGAGATCATGTGAATGAAATTGACAATACTTATTCTTTCTCGGCGGAAAGCTCTTCGTTTTTACGTACACCTTGCTTCACGTCGAAAACCTTGTTGTAAATTCAATACTTCATTTAACGCCTTTTTTAATGGGATACATTTTTTAATTTTTGGTTAAAATATAGTATATTTTACTTAAGTTTATATTTCAAATTTGTGAAACATGAAACTTTATTTTTCTGAACTGAAGTTTTAGATTGTTTCATTTTTAAATGATTTACCTTAATCTGGTTGCCGTTCAAATGATCTATTTTAAATATTTCAAATTACAGGGTGTCTACCTGAACGGGAAATCGGGAAACTCGGGAATGGCCGAGAATGTTGTTCCGGGAAGCAACCGGAAAATGATTGGGAATTTGATTCAATGACCGGGATTTTTCTCTCGAATGTATCGTACTAATATGCAAATTAAAAGTGCTTTCATATATTTTATGACTTTAATTCTGAATCGGAATAGTGAATCTTCTAAAAGAATTAACGTTGTGAGTTGGGACAGGCGATTTCAATAATGAAATATAATTTCGAATTTGAGACAGGGAATTTTCTAAAAAATGTATAATTCTAGGTTGCGACATGGAATTTCAGTAAAGAAATATAGTTTTTAGTTTAGGACAGGGAATTTCCGAGCAAAATTATAATTTTGACTTTGGGACAGGGAGTTTTCTAAAACTTATAATTATAAGTTGCGACACAGAATTTCAGTAAAGAATATAGTTTTTACGATGGGGATATGGAATTCCCGTAAAGGATTGTAATGTTCACTTTGGAACAAAGATTTTCGTAAGGAATCATAATTTTGACTTTGCCACAGGGAATTTCCGCAAAGAATTTGAATTTTGACTTTGGGACAGGGAGTTTTCTGAAATAATTATAATTCTGAGTTAAAAGTGGGAATTTCCGTAAAGAATTATAATTTTATTTGGAACAGTGGATTTTTTACGTGGAACGGGAACTTTTCAATAGAATTTCAAACTTCCCTCTTCGAAATTTTGGAAAAAGAGGCTTACTACATTCCTGAATTATAATAAAAAATTTGGCAAATAAATATAATTCTGACTTTGAACAGGGAATTTAATTGTGACTTGGTTTAGTGAATTTTAAAATAATTATAATTCTGAGTTTGGACGGGGAATAAATCAATGAAATATAACAAAAAATTTCCGTAAAGCAATATAATTTTCACTCTTGAACAGGTAATATCGTAAAGAATTATAATTTTCGTTTGGAACTGATATTTTTTGACATGGAGCGGGAAATTTTGCAAAATAATTTCAATTCTTCTTTATAAAAAGGGTCTTTACAAAAGCAATCCCTATTCCAAGGGAGCGTTCATTAATTACGTAAGGGAACAAAAGAATAAATGTCATATTGTGATCTTTATCAGATTTTCGTAGATCATTTTTTCATCACTCTCATATTTATTCTTCTGTTTCTTACGTAATTAATGAACGCTCTTCAAGTCAAAATTAGCCAGATTTTGAAAATTCCTTGTTCCAGATCGGAATTTGTTTCAATTTAAATATTCTTTTTTTTTTAATACAAATTTGCCAGAAATTGAAACTTCCCTCCTCCAAATTTAAGAAAAAAGGAGTTACTATATTTCTGAATTATAATAGGAAATTCTGTAAATAAATATATTTCTGACTACTTATAGGACATTTTTGGAAATAAATGTAATCGTGACTTGGAACCGGGAATTATAATTTTCATTTTAGGTTCATTTTAGAACAGGAAATTTAGTTGAGAATTATAATTTTTACTTTAGGACGGGGTGTTTCCGCAAAAAATTATAATTTGACTTGGAACAGGGAATTTTTGACGAGGAACGGGAATTTTTGAAAAAAATTTTAAACTTCCCCCTTCGCAATTTTAGAAAAAGAGAGTTACTACATTCCTGAATTGGTAAATAAATATAATTCTGACTTTGAACAAAGAATTCAATTGTGACTTGGTTTGAGAAATTCTAAAAGAATTATAATTCTGTGTTTGGACAAATCATTCCCGTAAAGAATTATAAGTTGAACTTTTGAACCGAGAATTTCGTAAAAAATTATGATTTTGTCTTGAAACAGATATTTTTTGACATGGAACCAGAAATTTTGCAAAATAATTTTAATTCTTCTTTATAAGAAGAGACTTCACAAAAATACTCCCTATTCCAAGTCAGAATTCGTCAGATTTTGAAAATTCTTTGGATCAGACCGGAATTTGTTTCGATTTAAATATTCTTTTCTTTTAAATACAAATTTGTCAGAAATTAAAACTTCCCTCTTCCAAATTTTAGCAAAAGGGAGTTACTATATTTCTGAATTATAATAGAAAGTGTTCGTAAATAAATATAATTCTGTCTTCGTATAGGGAATTTTTGGAAATAAATGTAATTTGGACTTGGAACAGGGAATTTCCATAAAGAACTGTAATTTTCACTTTTGAACAGAAAATTTCCGTAAATAATTGTAACTTTCAGCTTGGAACAGGGGATTTCCGTAAAGAATTATAATTTAGTAGGACAGGCAATTTTCGTAAAGAATTATTATTTCATATGGAATGAGAATTTTGGGAAATAATTTAAAATCTGATTTAGAAGAAGGGAATTAAAAAAATCCCCTTTTTAAATTCAGAATCATAATTCTTCTTCAAGGTCCCTGATCCAACAATGAAAATATTAGAAATATTTTTAATCTTTTAGAAGATTTAGAAGTCTCTTGAAATTTTTAAAAATTGTTTGAAATCATTCGAATGTTTCGAACTCTTTTAAATTAACCGAGAAAAATTAACAATCGACCGGAAGGAAACCGGAAAATGACCGCGAATTTAAAATCATCTACCGGATAGACACCCTGTTCATTCAACGCCTTCTTTAATGGGAGCCATTTTTCAGTTTTTAGTTAAAATGATTAAAATTTTTTTTTGGATCAATTTCGAACTGATTTTGATTGTTTAGTTAGAGTATATTTTTATTTAATTTTTTATTTCAGATTCGTGAAATACGAAACCTTATTTTTCGGAACTGGAATTTTAGTTTGCTTCATTTTATGAATGATTTGCCCTAATATGGTTGCCGTTCAAATGATTCATTTTAAATATTTCAAACAATGAGCTTTCAAACTTTTGTAAATTCACTGGTTTTGAATTCGAAACCATCAATTTGAAATTTTCTTGTTTTCTGTTTTCTATAATCAATAATAAAAAAATTTCTTGCAGTTTTAAAATTGCAAGTTTTTAATTTGATCGGTTTTCTGGTCAATTTAAGAAAAAATCGACCCAATACGTACTTTCAAACTTTGAATTAAAAGCAATCAAACTTTAAGCGATTCAAATGAAAAACTTTCTTCGATTTTTATGCTTTTTAATTATGAGTTTTCAAACGTCAATATAAGTATCAATTCAATCCGAAACTTTAACGATTTAAAAATTTTAATTTTTAGTTTTAAAATTGTCAAATATTTATTTTTCAGGCTGCAATATTTAGAAATTTGATTTCAAACTTCAATAGTTAAAATTTTTTTAAGTAATAGCGTTTAAATTTGAAACCTTTAAAATTAAAAAAATTTTATGTTTCAATGGCTTCAAAGGACCTCGAACAAAATGTATGGAAAAGGCCTTTCAGTCAAAATTTGGTCAAGCACGGTTTTTTGATGTTTCAGGTAATTCTTATCAAAAGTCGTAATTTGACAAATTCACCGAAAGGCATAGAAAAAGCATTACAAATTTTAATACTAAGAATTTTTTGTTTGAAACCTTTTGATATTGATTTTATCACAAGAGTGAACAAAATAGTTCTAAGCTTTAAAAAGTAACAAATTTGAAACTTGAAGTATTCAAATTAAAAATTTTTTTATTGGAAATGGTTAAAACTAAGCAGTTGAAAAATCAAAAAAGTTAAGCTAATTTCTAAGATAAATAGAGAAAATGTTTCCCATTTTTAAATTAATAATTTTAATATTTACTTATTTTTGAATAAATCATAAGAATTTTTTCACGTCTGAATAATTCATGAATGAAACTTACATTTGCTTAAAAGCGAAATTTTAGCTTTTATCCTATTCACAGGGAAGATGAAGAAAAGAGTAATCCAGAGGTGAATCATACAAAGAGAAAAGAGGACGAAGAAGGAAAAAATGAGCAGCAGGATGAAAGCAATTTTCACAATCCTTTTTTGGAGAAAACAGGTCTTAATTCATCTAATAAAACTTCAAGTGGTAAATTACAATATTGTATTCAATATAAATTATGTTTATAGTTTATTTTTATATTAGGTACATAATTTTGTTTAAAATCTTTTAATATTTTTAGAATATCCATGCCTAAGTCTGAATCCTTATGTAGTTTTGGGAATCGTCTGTTTCATTGCTTTTTTCACTTGCTGCTGTACACTATGTATAAGGCGAAAAATTGTTGCTTGTTTTAACCTTTGCAGGCCAAAGAAGAAAAAGAAAAAATCATCTGGGTATTTTATAAAACTATTTTTCAAAATCATTCATTCATTTTTTTAAATCTTGGTTCCTAGAGTCTTATGTAAAAAATTATGAATTAAATTTTGCAGGAAATATATTCCGATAGATGCCGAAAGTGGTCAGCCGAAAAAGAACAAATCTTTTTCTTTTAAATCGGGAAAGAAAAAAAGTAATGATCCTTCGCAAAATTTGATAAATACAGCCACTCAGAATAGTCAAGCTTCAGTTTTGAGAGTTGAAGATGAATTGACACCTACTGGTTGCTCCCAATGTTGCAAAAAAAATAAAAAGAAGAAAAAACGAAAGAAATGATGAGGATAGATATAAAAATTGTTTGTAATTCTTTCTTTTCAAGTAGCAATACATTTTTATTCCCAAACGAATTTTAGTCGTAAAATATTGATAAAATTATGGGTTCTACCGATCGCTGATATTGAAGAATATTTTTAAAGAATTATCCTTCAAGAAACATCTATAAAATAAACATAAGTTTCCTATTTTTGAGTTTCTCATCTCGTGTTCTTCAAATTTTTCCATAATATACAAAATTAAATTCAAAATTTCAGTCTTTTCAAGTTAATAGAAGCCGAATATAATTGAACCTCTCGCGATGAAAAGGGCATACGCGTGGATTCAGCCTGAGAAGTATTGTCCTGAAAATCAATTTTCAAAATCGTTCGAATTTAAATTTTGAAGACTGATACTTGTAGAAAATTTCAAGGTGCATTATTTTTTTTCTCTTGCAAAAATTTATAGGTTTTTAAGTTTTTAAAGTAATTGGTAAGAAGTAGATTTCTCGGAAACAAAAAATTTCAAACTTTTTTCACTTCAACTCGCGCTAACAGACAATTTTCAAATTTATTGTATCGTTTTTATCGCTTATCGAGCGAAATCTAAGCAACGATAAACTTCCAGTGAGAAAGTTTTGGTTTAAGTTTTCAAGAAGTTTTATAGACAGTTTTAGCTCAATCGGATTAATGGTTAAAAAATTATGAATGCTTTAAATTGTGAGCGGCAATCTTGACGCTGCCCTATGCATGTGCTTCCTCAGCTACGAGCGTGTTGTAGCGGACGATATGAAGGTCAAGTCGGTTACTAAAACAAATAATAGAAATCGTTCGTAGTTCTCTTCTGAAATTCACTATAAATAAAACAAAGAACCAGTAAATGAATTATTTTTTAGAGTAGCTGCAAAAGTATTGTTTTTGAGATAGGTTTACTTCAGTTGTAAGAAATAATCTCAAAATGAATCGAGGTAGAAGAAGTAATAGGCGCGAAGAGTGATGGATTAAAAATAGGAAAAAGAATTCCAGAAATCAGGTACGACCAGAAACCGTTAATAAAAATTTTGAATAAACTTTCAACATAAATGTAATATTTTAGGACTATTTTTTATTCTTAAATTCTTAAATAATTCTTTTGTTATATTATTTATTGATAGTCTAGTATAATTATTTTTATTTTTAAATGAAGTTCACATCACCAACGAAATTCCAGTAATCCAAAATATTTTGAAAATCCATAATTAAATCTTACAGAATTTTACAAACTGTTCGGAAAGTATTGTTCAGGAAAAACAGGGGATAAATTCAAGTTAAGTAAAACTGTTTATCGTATTTATTTTAACCGTCATGTTGGCTTAACTTCCAAATTACCAAGAACTGAAGTGTGCAACACTTGCTATAAAAATGAGACAGAAGGAAAAGTAAATGAAAAAGTAATTGACCACAAGAAAAATTCTGAAATTTATTTGAAATTAAAGAATCAATTACTGTCTGAAAATAGCAGTCTATACTGTGAGTTTGACTTCGCGCAGAATTTTATTTTTTGGTTTAATTGGCAATTTAATGCAAAGTGAAATAAAAGAAGTGTTTCCAGTTCGAGGAAATTCCTATTGCCAGTGCGATAGGAATTTTGGCACATATTCGCGAAAGTTAAAAAGATTAGAACGAATTGACACTGAAGCTGAATATGTGGAAGTTATTCGCAATGCTTGTTCCTGATGGAAAAGTGGATGTTTATAACAATTACGAATTGCAAAATATAACCTCATTTTTCTTTAAGCCTACACTTGAACTAAAAAAACTTTCGAAATGTCCTCCACGACGAATTGGATTGAAAGCGGTTTTGTATTAAAGTATTATTTTAATAATTTCTTGTTCAAAGTGTCTAATAAATAAATTATTTTAATGATTATATCTTAAGTATTATTTTGGTATTCGACTTGACCTTCATATCGTCCGCTGCAACACGTTCGTAGATGAGGAGGCACATGCATAGGGCAGCGTCAAGATTGCCGCTTACAATTTAAAAAATTCATAATTTTTTTTGATCAATCCGATTGAGCTAAAACGTTTAGAAAGCTTCTGTGAATCTTAGTCAACAACTTTCTCACTGGAAGTTTTCCGTTGCTTGAAATTCGCTCGATAAACGAAGCGCTTGAAAGTTTAAATTCACGATTTTTGCAAAGTCTCAAACAAAATTAACACTTTTTTTGTTTATAAAAATATTTACGTTCTTCTTTTTTGAGTAGTGTTATGTCCCTAGAGATGTAACTCACCTAAAAATTCATTTATTTCACAAGATTCCTCGTTTTAGAATCCAATTTGAAAAACTAGAAAACAGGTATGAGAATAACTACCAATTTGCAAAAAATAAATCCACAAATGCTAAAAATGCAAAAGTTAAATCAATATTTTCATTATTTAAAATATAAAGTACATAAAGTGAATAAATAATTATTTGAATTAAAAAGTTTAAGTTATATGGATCGCTTGTATTTTTGCAAAGGACTCCTGGATATTTTGTTGCTCAAACTCGAATTGATTCTCCTTGATCGTGTCTAGTAGACCTTGAAAAAAGAAAGACTAATTAGCAATCAAGTTATTGAAAGAGAGGAATTTGGAAATAGAATGGTTATTTAAAAAGGGGTACTTACGAATGTTTAAGTCTTGGCAAAATTCCACCCTCTTATTTCGAACTCCTCCGGAATGCGTCTCAGGTTCCGGAATTCAAACACTGCATGAGGCCTAGAAAAAGGTGCCCGAAGTAAATGGATGAACTAGGGGGTCAGGTGCCCTTGTCGTGATGGTTGGCCTCTGTTGCTTGATCTGTTCTTGGCCTCCAGATGTCGATGTTGTAAATGCTGGAAGACGTGGGGTCCCGCTGTGTTGACGGGCCGACTACTTGATCCGGAAGTAAGGGTCGGAGGGTGAGACAATTGATTACCGGATTGAGGAACGAAGACGAGAGACAGACTTGAACTGATTTCAAAAGGGGTATTTTCGACGAGTCAGGGTCGTAGTAATCGAAGAAAAGAAGAAGATGCTGACTGCTGATGGTGTTTTCTGACTGGTGGTGGTGTTGTTTGACTGACTACTGCTTTAGAATCCACTGTATTTATACACAGAATCCCTCTTTGAGTATCCATGGGGTTGAGTGATATTAGAAGTACACTCGAACTCCAATATAAGGATAGTTTCGGGAGTTGCTTCGCACTGGCGTTGGGACTAAAGCAGTACCTTCGAAAAGTAAACAGTCAAGGACGTGTGAATCATTTCCTAATATTTCGCAATCTCTGAACGTAAGTTCGAACCTGAGTACACGCGCACTGCGCCTTCATCTATGCGCTGCTGGTGTTTCACGCTTCGTTGAACACCGTCTTTCGCCCCGCGAGCTGAAAAACTGTGGAGGCTAGCAGTCGGCCAGCTGTTCTAGGAATCCTTGAACTGGATGGGATTATATGAGAGTTCGAGTGCAGTAGTAAATCCGTGTGAATTGGAATAGCCAATCAATGCCAAAGATTTTAAAAATGTCCTTATTTGAAGAGTGGCACAGTAGCGGAAACGTTCTACCTCCCTGCCAAGATGCCAAGAGGGTATGTAGATTTAGTTGTACTCGTAAATCTGTGTGATATGAATAGCCAATCAATTTCAGAGATTTTAGATATGCCCATATTAGGGAGATGATGCCCTTGCCAAAGAGCATGTTATCCCTTCCAAGATGCCAAGGGGGTTTAGATTTGTTGGTGATTTGTATGTGACAAAGTTTCATTAGCATCGGA
>JAUMHM010000049.1:24221022-24232191 GCA_032362435.1 Melikaiella ostensackeni
AGGGAAAAGATACTGTATTTGTCGAGCACAACTAAGCACAAGTTTTGGCTTTTCGAAATTTGATTATTTGTGTGTCTGGTATTTGTAATTTTTAGATGATTACAGGCAGAAAAAATATAGTTTTTAGTCTATAAATGTAAAATAAGAGAAACATTGTTTATGAATTGTTGGTCGTTATCCGTGCCTCGTACCGAAGTTAGAAAATTAGTTATTTTCAAATAATTATGTTGAAAGATTTAAAAAGCCGATTTCGTTATAGAAACAGTTACTATTCCATCACAAATAGCTTAAGCAGATAATTGTTTATGAATAGTAAATAGGAGATGTTTCGGGTTTCAATCGTGTGCAAAACTACGAATCTTGCCGATGTTTTGTGAACATTTCAGTTCACTGGTTCAGGTTCAGTTCCAGGTTAGCCTTGAAGAAGTGAACTGAAATGTTCACGAAACGTTGGCAAGATTCGTAGTTTTTTACACGATTGAAACCCGAAGCATCTCCTATTTACTATAATGAATCATCTTCAAAGCATTAAATCTATTATCAATTGTTTATGAAGTTTGTTTATAGAATGAGAAATTGAGTTACGAATTTTCTTTACGTTTATATAATTTTGAGTTGAGTATTTTAATGCCTGCCGAATATTGTAGCGACTTGCGGGAAACACCGTAGAAAGATTTACAAAAAAAAAAGGTTACTTGAAGTCTTTGAGTGCCAGAGCACATGTTCAGCCGAAAGCCAAGTGTACCTAATGATAATAAAAATATATGGTACGCAGGTAGGCAAAGGTGGGTAGGCAGACTGTGAGGAGAGAATAAAAAATATGGTAGCCACAAGACTTGAAATGACGGGGAAATCCGCCAAAAGGAATTTCCAACAAAAAATCTTAACGACTGAACATGTGCTATAGGCACTCAAAGGCTTCAAGGAACCTCTTTTTTTCAAAATCTTTTCTACGGATTTTCCGGCAAGCCGCTACAACATTTGGCAGGCATTAAAATACTAAAATTAAAATTATATAAACGTAAAGAAAATTCGTAACTTAATTTCTCATTCTGTTAACAAACTTTATATACAATTATCTGCTTAAGCTATTTGTGATGGAATGATGACTGTGTTTATAACGAAATCGGCTTTTTGAAATCCTTCAACGTAATTTTTTGTAAATAACCAATTTTCTAACTTCGGTAGGAGGCATGAATAACGACCAACAATTCATAAACAATGTTTCTCTTATTACACATTCATACACTAAAAATGATCTTTTTTTCTGCATTTAATCATCTAAAAATTACTTATTAATGGCTTCTTGTTGTCACATCTAGTCATAATACGGGATGGGTAGACTGTTTATAGTCATTCTTTATACTCATTCTTGAGTCATTGTAAATTAATTTATAAAATAAAAGTAATATTCAGTCCATAAATGCCTGATAGGAGAAATACTGTTGATACAATCCTTAATAATACTCATAATAAGAGTTAACAGCGATTAAACAAAGAGATCTTACTTCATAAGTGCATAAACCAAGATCTTTTAAAATCCACAACAAAATTTTAAAAATAACAAGAACAATAAAGTTATTTCGATTTTACGACCAATAAAATAACACTTTTCTGATTTGAAGTAAAAAATAGCAGAAAAATACATTAAATGTGAGTACAATAAAGAAGTAGAATTTGATTTTTCTCCAAGTACAGAAACACCCTAGGTTTAAAATTTATGGTAAGTTGACTATATATTACCTATCACTCGAGCAAAATTTTAACTAAAAAAGTAGTACCTGTTTTCAGAAATTTTCGTGTTTTAATTTGAAAAAAAAAATCGAAATTGCTTCATCACTTTTCATTTTTCATTTGTTTTTCTCATCGGTTTCAAAAGAGTGGAAAAAATTGTCGAACTGTAACAAGAAACCCCTCAAAATCTCAAAAATTGCAAAAAGGTCAAGGCTTAAAAAAAATAAAACAAATTTTTTTTCTCTCGAAAAACAAAAAAAAATTAAACGGGAAATTTATGGACATTAATATATTAGTACCTATCATTCCTGAAAATTTCAGGGGAAAAAGGTGGGGCTTTGAGGGAAAATTCTTTTTCTCTTTCTAAAAAAATTTTAAAAACTTTATCATTGTTATTATCAAATTTTTTCTTTTGATTACGGAAGAATATGAAAAACTGTATAAACTGAAACAATAAAAACCCCAATATCTTGTTATTTACAGTTAATTACGTTGAATGAAGTTATAGTATGCCTACAAATTCCAGTGTAGGGTGCCAATCCCTAGTCATTTTCGCTCGACTTCATTATAAAAGCAGTTATTACTCCAACAAAAATAGATGATGCACATAATTGTTCATTAAATTTGTTTTTAAAATAGCAAAGTATTCATTAACTTTTCTAGATTTAGTTCAACAATTTTTCAAGCGTATACATATTTTTAATTCAGTGAAAATAATGACTAAATGCTGGCAAGCCCCACAATACTTTTTTCATCCACTTATTTCTTTATAAAAAATCAAAAACATTTTTAAACTTCTGCGCTCTACTGAAAAACATTTCTGGATAGCTGCTTTAGTAATTATAGGCATTTTGGAATGGATCTGAATATTTTATATAAAACGGCACTTCTTAAAAGCTGAAAAATTTTTTTATTTTGATCTTTGAATAAACAATTACTAATTAACTTTTTCAAGAACCAGATGTGATGGCTCTATGCATAATTTAATTATCTTTCATTTAAAAAAAGAAACGTTCAAATCGGACCTAAATTGTCATGTAAAAATCAATTTGTTCATAGGTACTGATTTTGCCACACTGCGGAGGAGTACGGTGAAAACGGACAAAGGCGTCCATTTAGGATTTTTACGAGCGCGGCGGCGATGCGTTCGTCCAGTATAAACCAAAGCACTTTTCAACACAGTTTCTATCCTGACGCAAAAGCCTACGACGATGCGCATTCAGTTTTGCGTTGGAGCATTACTTTAAACTGAGTTTATTTTTGCTCACATATCAAACATAACGCTAGAAAAACTCATGCGCGGAAAAAATTGCAAAGCATCGAGAATCGAACCCTAAACGCCTAAATTATAAACCGCGCGCGCTACCCACTAAAGTACCGCAAGTTATAAATTTGTCTTATGAAAATAGTCACTCATTCGCTCATGTCATGGAAGGCTGGCTAGCACCATGTCTGAGCCGGACTAGACTGCCAAGTCTATAGGAAAGGAGAACGCTTGTTTTAATGGTGGCAATTTCTGTTGTTTCATTTTAGATACACTGTCAATTTTTCGAAATTTGTAAAAAAAATTTTGTTGATAGATACTTAAAAATTTGTATGTCATGGAAAGCTAATCAGCGCCAGACCTGAGCCAGATCAGACTGTCAAGGTGATAAGAAAAAAAGTCTTGTTCTGATAGTGTGAATTTCTTATTTCCTATCATTTTAGACACCCACTCAGTTTTTGGAGATATGTAAAATAGATTACTGAACGAACTCAAGACATTTTTTTCCTACTGGAAGGTTGCTCAGCACCAGACCTGGGCCAGATCAGACCTTTCAGACTAGCCGGTCTAGATGAAGCCAGATCTGGACCAGAGCCGCGCCAAACTTGGGCCAGATCAGATCTTCCAGACTGGACGGTCTAGATAAAGCCAGACTTGGGCCAGACTTTAATAAAACCTATTAAAATTCCGTATCGAACTGCTATGACAGATTTTTGGCAAAATTTTTTTATTTTTTCCTACCATAACAAAAATGAAAAAAAATGTTGGCTTTTGAATTTGAAGTGTACCAGTTTTTAACAAATATTTGGATTAATTAAAAAATACCTAGAAAACATGAAGCAACTATCCAAAAAATACGTCCAAGAGCAAGGCAAATGTTTAAAAATTTATAGAATTTGTTATAAACAAATAAGGGAATGAAAATGGTTTTTTGGGGATTGACAGTGATTCGCATTAAACTTGAACAATTTATGGACAAAAAGAATTTTTTTAGTTGAATTAATGGATGTTCATAAATAATTTCTCATTTTATAAGCAAGTTTTATACACAATTATCCATATCAGGTATTTATGATGAAATAAATACAGTTTTTTTCTACGAAATCGATCATATATTACCTGGAAATGTAACCTCAGTATCATATTTGGTCATTCAATAGGAACGGATAATTGTTTAAACAATCATAATTAACGAATGCACTATTTGGCTATCTCTGGAGGTACAAACTTGGTTTTCTCGGCGCAATCAACTGTAAGTAACTAACTTCTGAATATTTGAGGACGTTCCGATGACGATAAATAATTTTTATTGCAAACAACAATTGTTTAAAGAAATTTTTATTATGTTATGTATTCATAAATAAAATTTCACTTTTTGACGGACTTATTTGTTCATAACAAATTCAATAAATTTTTTTAAATTTGCGTTGCTATTGGACATCTTTTTTGGATAGTTGCTTCAAGTTTTCTAGATATTTTGTAATGAATCCAAGTATTTGGTAGAAGCCGGTACATTTCATTTTTCTCTAAATTCAAAAATCCGCCATGACAGTTCGGTACGGAATTTTATTAGGTTATATTTGAAAAAAAACGTTCAATTTGGATAATAATTGTCTTCTGAAAATCAATTTGTCCACGGAAGTTTTTTTTTTACCCCACTATGTGTCATCAAAAGAGCCACTGATTCAAATGTTGTATTTCAAATCAGTATTTCCTACCAATTTTAAATAAGCTATAAGTACTTAAAATTGAAAAATAAACGTTTTATCAAATTTTTAGATCATAAACTTTCAAGTAAGTCGATAAAAAAAAGCATACAAATTCTGTATTCACTCGAATTCTAGTGAATTGCGTTAAATTCAGTTGAACCAATCTCAATTTAATCAAACTAATTTTAAATCATTTAATCAGTTTTTAAAAAAATTTACGTTTCTGATGGATTTCACGCATTATTTTAAGGTGTATAGGAAAAAAAGAATGTTCGAGCGTAAAAGGTAGGTAAGTTATGACCTCTTAAAGTGATTTTTCAGTGAAAAAATATTAAATCATTTTGTTTTCTTACATGTACTTCTTATATGAAAGTTGTATGAAGATGAATTAAATTAGATAAAGTTATCTTCAAACCTGAAAAAAAAATTATTTCTAGCCCTTATGGAACAGAATTTATAGTCTCTAATATTAGGCTGCTTCTTATGGAATTCTATTTACAAATTGAATAATCGAATTAATTTAATAGTTTTCGTGTGAAAATATTTTTGAAAATGTTGTAAATACTTCATATAGTAATATTCTGCTCTCTCTCTCTCTCTCTCTCTCTCTCTCTCTTTCTCTCTCTCTCTCTCTTCCTGTTCATATCAGTATTAAGACATTAGAAATATATAAAGTAACAAAAAAGAATTTGAAATTTTTTTCTGAATGATGCTTTTAAATCTTGAATTATGTCGATTTACTTTCCCAAGCACGAGAGATGAAGAAAATAGTGTAAATTACTGATGTAACAGATGAAAATTAAGTTTTTCATAAAAAATGTGATCTATAATAAAGTTCCACAAAAAGCCGTCTTCTACGTGAGATTATAACTTCTGTTAAATAAGAGCTAGAATTAGTTGTTTTTTTTTTGTTTTGTTTAAAAGATGATTTTATCTACCTTAATTCATTTTTATATAACTTTCATGTAAAATGTACATGGGACAAGATATTAAGCGAAAAAAAAAGATTTGACATTTTTCACTGAAAAATCACTTTAAGGGGTCATAGCTTTTTTCTTTTTGGAATATTTTTGTAAAATGCACCAGAAACGTAGATTTAAAAAAATTGATGTCTGACGTGTTTTTCAAAATCTAAAAGAGAGCGGAAAGGCAATCAATATTAATCACATAGGAACTTTTTTTGGGCGAAAACTAAAAGATTTTCACCAGAGAAAACTTTACTTATGACTTTTTATTTTTGAAAAAAAATCTCACAGAATGATAAAAAAAACAACAAATATCGAGTTATTTTAAAAGGAGACCTAACGATTTTTTTCATATTCGATAAAACTACGCAGGATTTAGTTCATCTTGAAAAAATTGAATTAAGTTAAGTTTAATTTAGTTCAATTCACTTGAATTTACGTGAATTTAACCAAATTTATTCCATATCAATTACTCTAATTCCATATAGTCGAATTTAATTTAATTTAATTCACTTGAGTTATTCGAATTCACTTAGATTTAACGTAATCGATTTGAATTTAATTTAAATCACGTTCTTAATGAATTTACTTAATGAAGTTCAATTTAATTGAAATGAGAATCTAGAAATTTAGTAATTGCACACGACTCAAATCTAATTTCAGTTATTAAATTTGATAATTTAATCGAACTCCCTTCAAACGAGCTTGAATCCGCCAGACTTCGTCTTGAAATTAATTCAATTTCCATCAATTCAATCGAATTTATTTGAGTGTCATTGAATTCAACTGAATTTGCTAAATTGTTAAATTTAAGGTATTCTAAAGGATACTATCAAATAAGAAATATGAGAAAAATTGCTCTTCGGAAATCTTGACTTAATTTAATCAAGTAAAAAACGCTGTACTATTAAAATTTTATGATTCTCATATATTAAACTTGTTTTAATTTACAAACATTTTTCCACTGGCGCTGAATTAGAATTCTTCCCAATTTTAATAAATCACATTTATAAATGTTGCCACAGCTTTGCTAAGGGCAACAATTCAACTCATACAGGTATAATCGATACCCAACGTAAAATTTTTTTTGCTGAAAAAGTATTTATTATTTACATGAAATTATTACTTTTTCATAATATTATAACTTTGAAAATCATAAATTCCGTTTACACAATCTCTATATACGCAGGAAGCCACAAAATACATGAAATACAATCACATATATGAATTCTATGAATCATAGACAATAAAGGCAAATTATAATTAATTAGTATTTTTATAAAATGAGTTAATAAAAGTCGGTGTGTATATACGATAATCATTAGAATAAAATATAATGATTAATCTATTAACACTAGTAAAATTATTATAATCATAATATTAAGAATAGTTATTAACATTCAAATGCACTAAAATTATTGCTCTTTGATCACATTGTAAAATACATACATTTTCTACTGTCATTGAGATGATATTTTGTTAAAGAAAATATCGACAGTTTTTGCTAATTCGATAGAAGAGAAGCGGTGCATTTAAATGCAAATTTAGATAGAGTTTTTCCTCCGACTTAATTTTCTTCGTAGATTACTGTAGTAATTCGTGATAGGCCGACAGGATTTTCCAATTCCGTTTACGTTAAACGTCTTTTTCAGTGTTTTTTTTGTGAATTATATTCCAAGGCATTCTGAAGTAGTTTATAATTATTAAGACAATGCTTTACAGATGCATTCAAATGTCGTGTCGAGCGTTGTACTCCAAGCATCTCGAACTTCTGGTGTGAATTTTGAAGCAAGACTTGCGCTCAAAACTTCCAAAACCACCACTTTGAGATGCTGTAATCAAAAATGTATTTTTCAAATTATTTATTAAATTTGGATTCCAATATTATGATTAGTAATGGTACCGAAATTTTAATTAATATTTGAATAATCTCTCTGCAAATTGAAAGACTCTAGCTTCAAATTCTTTCATTTAATTAACTTTCGATGCCTCTCTAATATTTTGGTCAATTTTTATAAGTTTACAGTCAAAGTAGTTTTATAATACTTTGAAATAAATTTAATTTTTAGGTTTGCAAATGTTTGAGAGTTCCATTTTGAATGCTTAACATTTTCTGTTCATACATTTGTCTCATCATCTACGAACTTTTCTACTTTGCCATGTATTTTTTCTGTCTCGTCTTACCGCTGCTATAGATTTTTACTTAAACTAGAGACTTGAGTGGAAAATTCTGTGATGGTAAGACAAGAAGTATAAAAATTAAAAGCGTAAGTACGAGTAGAAATATCCATGAGGGGCCATTCATAAATTACGTGATAATTTGACTTAAATTTAATTAAATTTAATGATTTAACAAATCAACCCTATATGAAATCCATGTAACCAAGATTGTAATATAACGTTAAAATGCAATAATTAAAATAAACGTTGGTAATATCGTTATAAAGACTTCAATGTCGGTATAACTAGATTAGAATTTTGATTTTCTTTTCATCATTCTGTAGAAAAATATTCATTAAAACAAAGCTTTTTCACAATTTTTGAACTAACTACTATCCCCAAAAAATTATTCAACCTTTTTTAAGTTTATCCGGGTTAATTGTGATCGTAATCGTTTCACAAAATATTTAAGTTATACGTTTAATTTGTCGAAAAATCTAGAAAAATGCATAACCAAATCTACGGGTTACTATAGTAAATAGCACTATTTGCTAAAACAGTAAAAAAATATAAATCCGAAAAAATTGAAACATTTGAAAATTAATCTTTTAAAGCTAAGTAATAATCATTTCAATTTGGAAGCGTGCAATATGGAGAAATTTATAAAATGAAGCGCTTAAAGTTGCAAAATTATTCAAATTTGAAGCCCCGAAAAGTGAAATTTTATTTCAAACTTTTCTATTTTAGCAGAAAACATAAAAAATTGAACATTTTTTCAGATTCTTGAAAGTTAATTAATTTCGAAGCAGTAAAAATTAAATAATCTCAAATGGTAAACGTTAGAGATTGAAAAATTCAATTTTGGAAGAGTCAGTATAAGAAGTTCTATTAAAAATTGTACAATTTTATTTGAAAGAATTATAAAAGGAATTCCTTTTAATTGTAAATAAAAAAGTTGAAGAATTTAAAAAATAGATTAGATATTTTGAGCGCATAAAGTTGAACCATTGGAAATCGTACATAATTTGAAGAATAGATTCTTGAAAATGGGAACACTGAAAAATCTTAAATTTGAAATGATAAAAAATGACAAAGAACAAATTTTATAGCCTAAAAATTATACAATTTTACATTTCACCTTTTGAAGAGAAACAATTTCAAGTTAGAAGCGAAAATTGATGAAGAAAGTCTAATTTGGAGCGCATAAAATTGAAACAATGGTAATTGCATACAATATCATTAAAGAATAATTGAAAAATTGAATTTTTGGAAACAGTAAAATTTTACTTGCATAGAGGCCTCTAGAATACAACAATTATATTAACATTTACATTAAAATTTATTTTGAAAGAATAAAAATGTTATGCCTTAGAATGTTCAGAAAAATAATAAAGGGAGAAAAGTGAATAATTATTAATTATCATTTTATAAGCTTTTACAATTGAACAGTTTTAAATTAAATACATGAACAATTCAACAATTTCTAAAAAATCTTGAACCGATAAAAATGAAATACTTACAAATTTGAAGCAAAAATAAATATACCATTCAAAATTTTCAATATTTGCGATTGTACAATTTTAATATTAAAAATCCAAAAATCCTAGAAGTTGGAAAAAAATAAAAATTCATACCTTCAAAGTAAAAAATGCCGATGTTGAAGGATTCAGTACGGATTGTTTTTTAATTATACGATATCACCATCATTGTTCAAAATGGAACTACAGATTCAAAATAAGATATTTTAAACTTGCAGGTCTAAAAAATTGACGAATTAGAATTCGAAGCTCCTGAAGTTGCAAAAATAATATTAGACCTCTTGAAATTGAAAAAAAAACTTGTAAAATTTTATTATAAGCATTAAGGGGTGATTTCAAAATGGGACACATAAGAAATATTATAAATCGTGGAGAATCAAGGAGCGCCAACCTAATAGAATATATTACACATTTCAAGTATAACAAAAACGTGACATAATTTCAGGAATGTAGTTGAATATTCCAAAAGTCTTTTTAAAGGATCAAGATCTTAAGTACCAAAATGTTTCAAAACTTATCTGGAGTATATTTAATTATAATTCAAAACTTAATATTAAATAATTGGAGATATTATTATGATTGTGATTATTATAATTATTATAAGTTGTATGAGTAATTAATAAAAATTGGAAAAAATGAAGTCATTCATGGATATTTTTCTACTAGACAACAGCTTTTTATACCTTTTAATTTCCGACAAGTGTTTAGTTTCTTGCTGCATGTTCCATATCGTTTAATTTTCTTTCTTTTTATTTTAATAACTGCTAATTATTTGGTAATTCAGGTGTCTCGGGCAGTAATCAACTAAATTGTTTTTGATAAGACATGGCTGAAAACATTTTAAAAAATTACATAATCTAGGCGGGGGTCCAAATTTATTTAATAACAACTTGTTAAATGGGGGAGGGAAGGGGTAAAAAATTGGCAAAAAATGTGTTACGTGATTTATGGATGGCCCCCAAGTGGTCAGACAATCCAGCGTGTCTCTAAATGAAAAGAAATTTTTAAATGTTCCATTTTTAACATTTAACATTTAACATTAACATTTTTAATTCATACATTTGTCTTACCATCTACTGACTTTTCTACATAATCATTTCTTCGTACTGTCTTGTCTTACCGCTGCTGTGGTTTTATACTTATAGCTATAGAAACAAGGGGAAAATTCTGTGATGGGAAGACAAGATGTCCAAAAATCCAAAGCATAAGTAGAAACATCCTTAAGTGGTAAGACAATCTAGTATGCCGCTAAAATGAAAAGAAATTTCTTAAAGATCGAAATAAAATCTATTTTCTTATGAAAATTTTTTGTGTACTGGGAAAGAACACTCAAAAAGTTCACAATTTAAAAATATACTTTGAGACTACCTGTCTTTTCAGCTCATTAGAGACATATGTACAATTAATGTACACAACAGGAAGAAAAAAGAGAAAAAAGAGAGTCAACCAAAATCATCCTCACACTCTTTATTTTCTCCGTCTTTTTTATACTACTGGGGACCCAACATGTTTCGAGGCCAATTTAGACTTCCTCATCAGGGATAATTTATAGGTAAAACAACAGGTATAAATTGTTGAATTGTTTGATCAGAAAATTATTATTTTTACCTGAAGATAAAAAAAACAGATATGATTGATTTTAATTTTAGTTTTTTGGTACATATTTCATTCATTATTTTGAAAATTGCGATGTTGACACAGGTGAAGAATTTTCTGAATAAATTCCAGATTGCGAACCTTTCATTCTTTTAATGGAAATTGATTTCTGAAAATTTCAATTTATGCCCTAAAATTAGCGT
>JAUMHM010000049.1:24242651-24253638 GCA_032362435.1 Melikaiella ostensackeni
GAGCCAACGTGTAAAAGAACATGAGAGTAAAATCAGGCTAAAACATTTCACGCAATCAGCACTAGCTGAGCATCATACCGAAACAGGACATAGGCTTTTATTTTACAAAACAACCGTCATCGCAAAAACATACAATATTTTCCAAGAAAACATAGAGAAGCAATCGAAATCCTGAAACACCCTCATAACATCAACAGGGACAATGGATATAATACCAATTCGATTTGGCCTTCCGTCCTCCCGGGTTTTTTGAAAGACTTTATTGGCCAATCAGTTTCGATCAGTCCATAAGAACAGCATAACCTGAAGCTTCAGTTTCAGGTAATTAGGTTAGCCCTGAAGGAGTGAACTGCAATGTTCACGAAACGTCGGCAAGATTCGTAGTTTTGCGCACGATTGAAATCCGAAACACCTCCTTTTATTATAATATTAATACACTTTATTGAAGAGTAAGGAAGTTATGGTTATTTTGGTCATATATAGTATATGAAAAATCTGTTTTTTACAGTACAACTTTTTTCATCAACATAGTTCAAAGTTGATGCAAAAAGAGAAAAGACTCCTTGATTCGAGACGAATTGATCGACCTACTTGTATTTTGCTATTTTTACTTCCTCTATGAGGAAGCAAATATATTTGCTAATTAGTCATAATGAGAAAGCAAAGTGCTCAATAAAAATGAGCACCATACCATTATAAATACAGACAAAGTGGAAACACCCGAGATCGTATTCACAGCTAGTTTCTTTTTTGTTGTACATTTATTCTACATTTGTCTCTAATGAGCCGGAAAAGCGGGTAGTCTCGAAGTCTATATTTGATTTGTAAACTTTTTGGGTGTTCTCTTTTAGTACACAAAAAATTTTTCATAAGAAAGTAGATTTCATTTCGATCTTCAAGAAATCTTAAAGCAAAGATTTATTTTAATTTGTAGGGTTGCCTATGAATACTATTAAGATTTCTTTTAATTGAAGCATCAATGATTAACTTCATTTAGGAAAATATATCTATTGTCATTAAAATAAAGTATACAAATTGGAGTGAGTTAGCAATTTCCAGAAATGTTTTATTGTTTTGGATTATTACCTATTTCTTTTTTGAAAAATGGAATAATCTGAATAGACTGGTTCTAAATCAACCCACAAAGAGTTTAATCATTGTTACGGTATGGTGATGAAAGCTTAAGACTATAGTTACTATTTTTATGAATTTATGACTTTTAAAGTCGTAAAGTGATCATCGTGTCAGAGAAACATTAGTCATGCAGATCTCGGAAAAGTTAAGAAGCTGCTCACGTCAAAATGTTCTCGGGTCTGTCCGCGTTTCCGGTGCCTCTCGCCCAAGTTGGTCAAACTTGCCTCCAGCAAAGGAGGATTGTTAATCGCATCGATTGCAATCCCTAAGGCCGTGATCACGTTTAAGCAATGCGCCTGGAATTTGTGATTATCCGGAAGCTCTTCCAGCGGAATGTCTTTAAAAGAGACAAAAAATTTTTGATACTCCGGATATTTTTTGAAGTACCTGAAACAATCAGCAAAACCAACATTTTATTAGTTTATTACACAAAAAGTCTTACTGTTGTTATAACTTAATTTTGTTGCACCTTAAATTAAGGTAAAATGCTCAGTAATCGCCAAGACCCCAGTGATCGCCAACTGGCATATTTAAATGATGAAGTTATGAAGTTATGAATGAAGTTATCACCAATAATATTCCACAAGCATACGCAGCTAATACATTCCGTTCGCAGCATGAAGTTGGTTCGCAGAGATGCCTTTGTTTTCTTATTCCTGTTTTTTTAATGTATAAAGTTTAGAAGCACATCAGTGTTGAAATTATTCAATTTCAATTGAACCTGAAGCCATAATGCTTTATTAATTATTAGACTGAATTTTTCCAAACTGAATAATTTGAAAATTGAAAGTGTTTGAAGTTGAACAATTTTCCATTCAAAGTTCTCAAAATGATACTTACAATTTTATCAATTGTAAGTTTTAATTCTTCTGAATTGAATTAGTTCGAATAAAGAACTTTCGAAATTTAATAATTTTGAATCGAAAGTATTTACAATTAAACAATGTTGTTATAACTTAACTTTGTTACACCTTAAATTAAGCTAAAACGCTCAGGTACCACCAAGACCCCAGTGATCGCCAACTGGAAGATTTAAATGATAAAAATTATTACTAATAATAATTTACAAGCATACGCAGCTAATACATTCCGTTCGCAGCATGAAGTTGGTTCGCAGAGATTGTTTTGTTTTTTTATTCCTGTTTTTTCAAATTGGTTTGTTTTATTATTTTAAGTTTTCTTGTTTAAAGTCTAGAAACACATAAGTGTTAAAATTATTAATCTCAATTGAAACTAAAGCTATAATAAAAATAAATAAAATTTAAATTGTAAACGTTCAAAATTATATAATTGCAAATTAAAATATTTGAAAAAGAACAATTTCAAATTGGAAAGATTTGAAGTAGAATAATTCTCAATTTAAAAATGTTCACAATTGAATAATTCTAGATTTAAAATTTTGAAAATAGGACAATATTAAATGGAAAGTGATTTAAATTTGATCATTTTTTAATAAAAGCGTTAAGAATTGAACAATTTCAAATGAAAAGCTCTCAAAAATTAAATAATTTAAAAATAGAGCGTTTGAAGTTAAACAATTTTCAATTAAAGTTTAAAAATAGGAAGGACAATAAGCAGTGAAACTCATTCAATTTGAAACCGAATAAGTCCGAATTAAAAAAATCTCAAAATTGAAATTGTCCGAATTGAATTTAGAATTATAAAATTTTGAACGATTTTAAATTGAAAACGTTCGTAATTGAATAATAGATTCAAGGTTTGAATATTGTATATTTCAAAATTAAAATTAAATGATTCCGAACTGAAAGCGTAATTCGTTTTATCAATTAAAGTTTAGAAGCTAAATGGAAAATGAAATCGTGTTCAATTGATAATATATGAAATTCTTTGATTAATTTTAAATCTTCGAAATCGTACAACAAATTAAAATTAATAATTAGAAAATAAGCATTTAAAACTGATAATTAATCAATTTCACAACTTAAAAGTGGACCATTATCAAATTGAAAGCGTTTAAAATTGATAATTTTTTTTATCTGAAGTGCTGGAAAATTCTACAATATCAAATTTAGAGTCATTAAAATTTAAAATTCACAGCTGTCAAAACATTAAAAAAATTTTTTCATTCCTTTTTCCAAAATTAAGCGTTTTATATTTAGGGCAATGAAAATTTGGCAGATTTGAAAAACTTTAAAAATTGCACAGGCAAAATGAGAACGTTAAAGAGTGAATATTTTTTAAACGGATATCTTTAAAATTGAAAACTTTAGTTTTAAATCTACAAAACTGAAGTAACGTTTTGAATTTGCGACACAATATCAAAATTAAAAATGTCGAAATGAAACATTCAAAATTACTAATTCAATACTGATGCATATTTGAAATTTGACTATTTCACTATACAAAAACTTTAAATTGAAATTCTGCGCACCTGAAAAATTCTGTAAAAGCATTAAAAATTGGATATTTTTAAAGTAGTTGTTCAATTTTCCAAGTCCCCCTCCAAGTTAATCTGTGAGAAAATAAAAAAATGTTGCCTTAAAAGTAAAATCATGCAAGAACTAGGCATTAAAGGTTGAATTATTTTAAATTAAATAATGTTCTAAATTGAAAATTTCAAACTCAGTGCCTCTCACTTTATCATTATTCTTTTGTTTGAAATGAATCGAAACGCTCTGGCGAGCGTATAATATTGCTAGTAAGAAATAAAGCATTAAAAACGTATGAAAATAAAAGCAGAAAAATCTTAAAATTCCTACGCCATGACAGAAGAAAGTAGAGCTCAACTTTTCGTAAATTAATAAAGAAAGAAATGTTTGTTATTTACTATGATGTTTGTGCCGTACGTAAAATTAATCTTTCTTTACGAAGCAATCATTAAAATGGAGTTTTACGATTTCTTCAGACATTTAATTGGCATGGCGATTACTCAGTATTGACAAATTCGATGTCGACCCAGTGATCGCCAACAAAAATAACCAATCAGAGACTTACATTTATTATGGTTATAATACCCAGGATTTGACAACAGTTTATTTTTTCCTTATATTTTTAATTGAAGAAATAAATCAAACATTAATAATCTTTTCACTGCGACTTTAATGTACTTTTTCATTAACTTCATTACTCGATGAACTCAAATGGTGGACTAGCAATTTTACCAAGATTCGTTGCGTTATTATTTATAATATTTTATTCTTAAAAAGGGAAGTAAATATTTGTGTAGGATAGCATTTACATATTAATCTTGGAAGATAATCTCTAAAAATATTAATTGTTTTTCATCCTAATGATTTTTACATTAAGCCTATGACTTAAGCCTCCATTTTTTTCTCTTCAAACAAGACTTTTTTCAAATCTTGTGAGTTGACTCAAAATTTTGGTATTTTTTATTCAGTATCAAATAATTTTCTTCGAAAACTCAAATGACTGTCTCCTCATACCTCAAATTTTTATCAGCGTAACTGTGTTTAAAGTGTTTCACTGGAACTTAATAAATATAAATTACAAATCACTGTAAACGAACTTTTATATCCAATGATCTTGAATCAATTTTTAATTAAGTATACTTATTTAAATTTTCAATATTTCGAGGAAAAATGATTGACGTTTCATTTACGAATAAGTAATTGAAAAACAAATCACCTGCTAGAAATTTTATTTTTAATAGTCATGTAACTGAAAAGATAATTGAATTGTCAAGATATTTCCAAGAGTGTGTTTAAAATTCTTCCAACTTAAACAATGAGCAAACTCTATTAATTATAAATTTCAAACTCATCATTATAAATTTATACTTCAACTTGTTTGAAACCGTTAAAAGTTGGTTCAAGTTCAAATTTAGAAGCGTTCATGCTTGCAAATCTTTAGTTTTTCAACTTGGAAAATCTCAGCTTTTCATTTTGGACTACAGATCTATCCAATTTGATTCCAAATTTAGCTCTTCGAAAATCTCAAGAAAAAATTTCTAAATCAAGAAGAAACTGCAATTTGTTAATTCATCTAATCTCTGATCAAACTTAAAATTTAGGAATAACCTTGTACATTTTTTTGTTTGTTTAATGTTTATGACATCTTCTTTAATTTTATTTAAGAAATGTGCAACACTGATATCAAAAACTACTATGAAACTTGAAGCTTACGCGAAAAATTAAAACAAACCTTGAAATTCAAAGTTGAATCATAATCATTTTTAAAGTGTTCAAATTTGAAAAGCCAATGGTTTTAGAGCGTTTAAAATTCAATATTATCTGCGCTACATTGATTAAAAATTGTTAATGCCTTTAACTTTAATAAGGTACTAAGCACATTCTTTACTTTTAAATATAATTTCTGTATCATAAGGATTCAAAATTTGTAATTTCTTTTAATGCTTTAAAGAATATTAAAGCTTACATGGATTTTCATTATCTGTGGTTACTTTGTATCTTTGGGGTTTGAAACATGTGTGCAAAAGAGTTGAGCAAAATTTTCAGTATTTTGAAAAGTATTTGCAATTGAAAATTTAGGTCACTTTTTTTGGAAGATTTTTCAACTTAGTTGTAATCGATTCCACAAAAATGATTTAACACAAAGTTACGCAGATTAACTGAAATGTTTTTTGAATTGAAAAAAATTAACTAGATGTAAATTTGTCATTTTTTGCTTGCAAAATAATTTTTTATTTATGTTGTTGTACACCAGAGGGCCAGAAAGATGATGAAATCGAAAAATAAAAAAATATAAACGAAATTTGAAGTCTACTTAAATTAAGCACCAAGTTTGGTAGATGTGTAGAGGATTTTGGCGTCTTGGAAAAATTTGATTAATTACTCAAAAATAAAAAAAATAATTACTATTTAAATAAACAGTGCAAAAATCATTTATTTATTTGTTCAATTTTTCAAAAGACATAATATTTTATGCGTGATTTTATATTTTGACATTTTTTTTAAGATAAATAATAACTGCGCGGAGTATCGGGTCATGGAAACATTGAAAATGTATTACTCAAAAATATCAAAAAACACGTCTACCAAACTTGGTGGTTTATTTTAGTAGACTTGAAGTTTCATTTATATATTTTTTTCAATTTCGTCATCTACTTGGAGTCAAAAAACATAAATAAAGCATTATTTTTAAAACAAAAAATTAAAAAATTGACATCCGGTCCATTTTCTTAATTTTTCAAAGTATTTAAATTTTATTGCGTATTTTTGTATCAAGATATTTTTTTGTGGATCAATAACAAATGAGTTGAAAAATCTTAAAGAAAAAGTGACCCAAATTTTCAATTGCAAATATTTTTGCAAATATTGAATATATTGTTAAATCCTTTTGCGCACATATTTCTAACGTCAAAGACTACAAAATAACCAAAAATAAAGGGAATCTATGACTCGACAGTTGCCTTTGAAATTGGAATGCTTTAATTTTGAAACATCGATTTGTTATCGGCTTAAATTATCAAACACCGAACTGATTCGATTTCAAAACACAAAATTTTTAAAAATTTCTTATTGTAATTAAACATTTTTTTGTTTGGAGAGACTTGAAGAGTCGCCGGGCAAAAGGGCGCCAGTGCTAAAAAACGAATTTCACAGAAGACACAAAAAACTGTCTAACTTAAACGCATTTAATTTTTTTTTTAAGAAGAAAGTACTTTCGAGCTATTACTTAGCTCTATAGATTAATGAAAGAAACATCCTAAAAGAAGCAACCATCTCCGAGAAATATTTTGTCGGAGGAACGGCGCGTACCAAAAAACGCCGATTTTGACTCAGAAAGAGTTGCATAACTTTTTTATTTTCTAATTTAAAAAAAAAAGTACTTTCGAGCTATTAGCTCTATTTAATCTCGAAAGAGGCGCTTGAAAAAAAAACAATCATCTGCGAGAAAAACCTTATCAAAGAACGGTACGTCCCGAAAAACGCCGATTTTCACTCAGAGAGAGTTGCATAACTTTCTTTATTTTTTGATTAAAAAAAAAACAAGAGATTACTTTCGAGCTACTACTTAGCTCTATTGAATCGCGAAAGGAACATCCTCAAAGAAGCAACCTCATTCAAAGAATACCTTTGTCAAAGGTACGGCGCGTCCCCAAAAACGAAAATATTGACACACAAAGTGTTGCATAATTTTTTTATCTTTTAATTTAAAAAAAATGACTTTCGAGCTATCATTTAGCTCTAATAAGTTGTGAAAAGAACAGGCGGAAACAAGTAATTACTTTTTTTTAAATTACCAAACATGGATTTTGATTTACTTCAAAATCGAACTGGATCATAATCCTCTACAGGGACATTAGGTCAAAACGATTACTTTAAGCCAATAAAACCAATTTCCAAAATTCGGCACTTACAACCTTTTGCCCGGCAACTCTTCACTTTTACTTTTGCAGACATTGAGAACTTTCGTTATTACACTATTTTTCAGTTTACTTTGAATTAAAGTTGTTTTCAACTATAAAGCTTTAATGAAGGATGAGACACTTCATTAATTTTAGACTTTGATACGTGGGTAGCTTAATAATACAAAATTTGCACAAAATGGGTGCATTTATAGTGCATCTCGCGCGATGAATTGTAATGTCAGAAACACGTGTGACGAGGAACAAGAGCAATTAAAGTTATAACACAGTAACAAAGTAGCATTAGATTGTGGTATCTGTTGAAAGCAACTAGGAAATCAATACTTCACACATACATATTGCATATTCTATTATAAATAATAACTACATAATATACTTGGACCCATGTTTCCTGAAAACGATGTATATGAACTATTGAAACATAAATTACACAATATTCAATCTTCAACATATTTATTAAAAACAATTGTTCTATGTTTTATTATCCTGAAAGATTACAAAAAATAAAATTAAAATTAATTGCAACTTCTCCAGAAGTGGACTTAGATTATGCAATTTTCAAAATGTAAAATTGATATTACTATAGTCATTATAAGTGAATAATTATTATTTGAAACAGAATATAATTCTTTTTTAAAAATACGCCTTTTTTAAGTTCAAAATTTTTTCAATAAGTTTTATACTCACGCAGTCATAATAGCAACTCCCGTGGCAGTTGGGTCCTTTTTTAAAATATTCCAAGTGTTCGAAACGAGCTTTTTTTGCTTTCCAGATAAATTCGTGGCGGGATCGATAACGTTATCATTTGAACCCCAGAGTATGCTGAGGGAAGACCCCATTGTCCCTTAAAAATCAGTAAACCATAAAATATAATCTTATTTGTACAACTATTTCGATACTCTTTTTTTATTTTGATCTGGTCTTATTAACATTTCGTACTGAATCTAATTTTCATATTTTATCAAATCAAGCAGAATCTCATTTAGGATACGATGAAAGATCAAATTGTCACCTTTAATGTGTCAAGAACTCACCCTCTTACCTTCAAGAGGCAAGAGTTGAGGATGTTTATTAATCGATGTATCTATATTATAGTGTGTCGTAATATAACGAGTTTTAATTAAAAAACAAAAAGAAAGTGGATCTGAAATTAATATTTTGCTTCCTTCTTCAATCGAGATCAAGTTTACTTTTTAAAAAACTTAAGAGAGTTAACCGGTCCTCTCTTCGCGGAAAAAAATTAGCATTGAACTAAGAAAACATCGGCACGAATACGGAAGATTCAATATTTTCATGATCCAAGAAATTATTGTATCGTCTCTATTTTGGATGTTCGGACGTTGTTTCTTGATTATTTTTCTGCATTGAAATTAAAATTTCTTAAAGATTCGAAAATATTTTGGTATGATATAAAAAATGAATAATAGGATCAGGGGAAAACAGAAGTTTGATAATTTAAAAGTACCTTCACAAAAAACAGCTTTTCCAGATAAAAAAGATCCTGTTAAATTATCCTCGTAAATAGCATCCTAGTTTTCCTTAAAACATTATTTCAACAGAATTTTCAATAAAAAGGAAGATTTCGAAATGAATAATGATAATTTGAAATGAATGTAGTCCTTTTTATTTATTATTGATTGTTTTCGTTAAGGAAAGGAAAGAACATGTTTAAGACTTAGAAAGAAAATAAGGAGGATAAAAAAAATGAATTTATGAGAAGAGTAAATTGGCCCTGAGGCAGTATTGAATTGATTTTCTATGTCGATGATGCACAATTCACTTTCGTGGCGGTTTGATTCCGGAGCACTAAAGCAGATGTTTCAGACTCCGAGCTTTACAGAGAACTGAATCAAACAACCTGTGACACGTCCCCGTGGCACGCTTCTGGAGGTGCGCTTTCGAGTCTCGATCTCGACAGCACCACTTCCCAAGTCCGACTAGTTCTGACTATAGAAGGTAATAGAAGGTGTATTTTTATGCGCCGCGCATTAATATACCATTCGATATTCCCGCAATAGGTCAATTAAAAGTCAGGGCTGATAAACGATCAAGAGCAATGTCTTCGGGTCAGGAAGATTAAAATGTCATGGGGTAAAATGGACTAAGATATTTTAATCGTTTGGAAATGGATGCGTCCGAGCAGGATCTTATCAATTCACGTTAAAAAATATTTCAAGGTTTCAAATTGAAGAAGAACTTCAATTCCTTTTTGAGGGTGTCGAAACTTCGAAGCTTTTCATTTCATTGAAACTGACCGAACTTTGACACGAATCCTCCCTGGCGAAAGTTTCGAATAGGCATGCATTCCGAATCATTCCGAACCGATCCGAATCAATCTGGACCAATCCGAAAAAAGTTATCCATTTCGTTCGATCCAAATCGGGTAAAAATTAATCCGACTCAATACGGTTCAGTCCAAACTTCCAATACGAATCAATCCGAACCAAATTTTCAATCCGAATGAATCCGATTCAATCCGATCTCGGATTCATTCGGATTGAAAATTTGGTTCGAATTGGTTCGGATTCATTTGGATTGGAAGTTCAGATTGAACCGGATTAAGTCATACTAATTTTTACCCGATTTGGATAGAACGAAATGGAGAACTTTTACGGATTTGTTCGGATACAGATTTCGAAAGAATTCGGAATGTGATTCTATCCGAAACTTTCGCCAGGGCTTTTCATCAATCGTGTATTATTATAAGCAGATTTCCGTTCTGATTAATTTTTCGTAATTGATAATAATGACTCTAAAGAATTATCTGGAAGCTTCTGAATTTATCACTTCCAAAATATTTTAAAAAAATTTAATGACGAAACTTTAAGGGCATGTCTAACAGAAGTCACGTGATCAAGACAGTCCTGAGATCGATATTTTTGCACCCATATTTAAAATTTAAAGGTAAAATAATGCGAAAAGTATTTGGGAAAATATTATTAAATCTAAAAGAAGAGTGTGTGACAAGGCGGAGAGTCAGGCGAAGAAAACAATTTATTATTAAAATAATGAATATCGACCGGTTCATTTGGCCATTTCAATATTTCATTATGGCAGAGCAGGCGGACACACTGAGGTAAAGAGGGAGAGATGGGTAGTGACAAGAGCCTGACCGACACTGACCGACATTGCCCAATACCATGGTAAATTTTGGACAAAGTCATATTTCTAGACAAATATTAATGGAAATTTGTTGAAATAAATTTTTTTATGGTTTTGCAGGACCCATAAATATTAATTGTAACTAAAAGTTTAAGCTAAATATGTTTTTTAAATATAATATTTGAAATATGTACTTTGATGAGCAACATAATCTCACAATCTTTATCTCATTTAGCTGTATTTTCGAAAAATGAATGTAATGTGTAAGTGATTCAGAGAATAAACAAAACAAAAGTAAATTAAGGTTGATCATGAAGTTTAATTAAGTACACAAGTAAGAGAAATAAACTTGCGTATAGAGATTAAAATATTATTTTATGTTAAAATGAAAGAAAGTTAAAAGTAAAATGTAGTAACTGCATTTATATGCAAAATCAGAAA
>JAUMHM010000049.1:24253738-24268710 GCA_032362435.1 Melikaiella ostensackeni
CAAATTTAACAAACAGAGACATTAAGCCATAGACCTCGTTTCCGTTCCGTAAAGGTTCAGTTCTTGGTCGACTCTATATAAAGGGTTTTAATAGATTTCAGTAGATTTCAACAGATGTCAAGGGATTTCAAAGCATTTAGGGTATTCCAAAAGATTTCAAGAAATTTCAGAAAATATCAAATATTTCAAGGGATTTTAAGAGACTCTATTAGATTTTACGGGATTTCGCATAATTTCAGAGATTTCGTCATTTTTTAAGGAATTTTGAAAGATATTACAAATTTCAAGATGTTTTACGGAATTTCAATCGGTTTTTTTGTGGGATTCTTAGGGATTTAACAAAATTTGAGGTGTTTTATAAATTTCAAGGCATTTTAAAGGGTTTTTAAGGGTTTGAGGTATTGTAAAAGATTCCAAGGAATTTAACGAGATTTCAAAATTTGTAAGGCTTTCCAAAAAATTTTGTAGGATTTTGGAAACTTTCAAACGATTTTAAAAAAGTCTCCAGGATGTCAATAATATTTCAAAAGTTTCAAGGGATTTCTACGGATTTCAAGGAGTTTAAAAAGATTGACGAATTTTCTAGGAATTTTTAGAGGATCTCAACAGATTTCAGGGGTTCTTAAAGAATTTCAAGAGATTTCAAAGCTTTTAAGGTATTTCAAAAGATTCGATAGGATTTCACGTGATTTTATGGGAGATGTATATTGTATATCAGATTTCAAAAGAGTTAACTCCTCGACTTATTATTTTTAAATTACATGCGATTGTTTTTTTTTAATTTATGCTACTATTGACACTATTTTGAATTTCTCAAATGAGTCCGGGCCCTGATATATGAAAATCAATCAGAATTATGTACTCTGTACTCCTAAACAATTAAAGTTATTATTTTAGTCATTCAGTCTGTTATTGTTTTTTTTCATTATCTTTAAACATTTTATGTGACTTTTTGTGGACTTTTTTGAAATTCCATGCGACCTTTTTTTGTAATTTCATGCGACTAATGCGACTTTTTTTTAAACCTTCTAGTCGATCTGAGCCATGTTTCCAAGATCTAATCAAATGATTTTCATTACGTCTTCGGAAATGGTTTCCATTTGAGAAACCGTCCGAGTGGTTATTAAATTTCCTCTGTGATTTTTCTGGCTTGAACGTCTTCTACCATATTTTATCATAGCTGCTGCGGATCCAAAGCCCATAATTGATAATGGAGAAAAAATATATTTATTTCATCATTTTGTTTTTCGAATTTTTCACTGTTAATATAAACATCAGCTTTTATAAAATCTGAAAATATTTCTAAAAATATAAATGAACATATTCTAAATTCATTAAGTTGAAAGCTCTAAAATTTTCGAATAAAAAAATTGTTGAAATTTGGAAATTACTGCATTAAGAATATTGAAGTTCGGACGCCACAAATTAGAAAGTTTCATGTGTCCAAACTTTTAAAATTTCTAGAATTCAGCTAAAAGATTACTTTCATGGTCTATCCAACTCAAGAAGTTGAATTCAAATTATTTTCTAGAACTTTTAAAGAAAAGGAAAAACATGGATTTGAAAATCATTTACTTGCTCCAGGACTAAGTGAACTACTTGTTGTTGCAGATGAACTTGATTGTGGATAAAGCCAGGTTCTACTTTCTCTTTTTGCTTTTCGATTGCTAGAATTAATTTCCTGAAATTTTCTATGAACTAAAAATGCGGTCGATGAACTTGTTAAATCTGTGCCCATTGTTGACCACAAAACTACTCTCGTGTTCCAGTAAAGTTTTCTTGCCTCCCAATAATCTAAAGGTCTTCCATAAATCGTGGGCTGATTTCGATACCATCCACAAAGCTAATAGGAATAGAATAAATCAAACAGTTTTCCCTTTAGTTTTTACCATTGCATTCTCAACTAGTACGGTTTAATTTTAATTAATTAATTGTTAAAGGTGACATGTACTGTTTGAAAGACATAAACATATTTATTATTAGAATCAGATCTCAAATCGCTTTCTCGATAAATAATCATGAGGTAGTTTATCCTTTCTATAAGACCTCCAAAGTAATGCATCTGTGCGATAATATGTTCTGCTGTCATAAGAGCTGGTAGTTCCCTCAACAACATTTCCAAAAAGTCTGATAAAAAATTCTGTGAACAACGAAATCGCAATTAAATCACGCAGTGATAATGAAAAATTCTTAACTAATTCATATTCTTTACGAAAGTAACTAAACGAAAAATGAAATCAGTGGTGTCGTGAGCATCCCTATAAATATATTTTTTTCATTCTCTAGTTTTTAGATGTACAGAGGAGAAAAAAATTTTGTAGCTTTAAAGTTCGGGTGGTTAAGAAAACTTTGAAATCTTTGAAAGAGAAGTGCTTTTCAATCCTTAAAATACGGAAACTCTCATCTACTCATGAAAATATTAAACATTTTACTGCGTCGTGTTTTAAAATTAGGGTACCAAAATTAGCTTTTAAACACAAATGAAGTAATTCTACCATTGAAAACACGTGCGACCCCAAATGCACGACTCAAATCAGTTTTACTTCATTTCGAGTTTCCAAACATAAACATCCGATTTAATTAAAATTCTTTATTCCTAAAATAATTGTTTAATGTATTAAAATTTCTAGTTTTAAATAACGAGATACAAACTTCAAGATCTGCCAGTGTCAGTTGCATATCCTTGTGCATCATCGCAATAAAGCCAAGAATGTAATCCCTTTCATGCGACTTGTTAAAATAATCTATAATCAAAGAACTCATGATACCACAAACCGTCGAGAATTTTCTTTTAATTTTAGCATCCTGGGCGAATTGGGGAAGTACATCGTATTGGAAATATTTCACATACTCCGGATGGTTGTGAAAAAACCTGTAGAGTAAATTTATAATAAATTCAGTAATTATTTTGAGAAAGAATGTTTTTATTTTTCGTTTTTTGAGTTATTACTAATTATCAAATTTACGTTTTTCTAAATGCAGAACCATAGTAATCTAAATCACTTTCCACGAATTTCCAAACTTTTTTTAGCATCTCAATATCCTTCGGCTTCACGCGATAAATTGTATTTATATTGTCCAGCTTTCCTGAATTTATATTCGTCATCCTGATACCCATGATAACAATATCCAAAAAAACTTGGAAGTAATTAAAATTACTTGAAATAGTAGAAATTATTTTGAAATATAGTATAACCTTTAATATGACAAAATATTTTATATTAAAAACATTTGAAATCTGTGAATTCGAAGCTTGAAAAGGTGTAAAAAAGTTCAGTTTTAAAGCATTAAAACATGAAAATTGCAGGGGATTTTACATTGAAACATTGAGCAATATAAACTGAAAAATAAAACTTTCAAATTCCTGATCATTTAAAATATCAGGTAAAGAAAAATTCAAATTTGAAGCATTCAAAATTCGATACGTTTTTTCTAATTAGAATACAAAATTAAAGATGAAATAGACAAAAAACCAATTGTATTATAATAAATTCATTTTAATCTTTGTCGAAGTCTTGCAAAAACCTACAATACTCAACTGAGTAGACTTTTTTTAAACGTTTCACAAAAAGAGCTAATACCCTTTTTAAACTTAAACTTCCACCTGAAGTTGGAGTGCAAAAACTTTGTTTAAAATCCTTAAATTAAAGATCAGTTAGAATTGAAACATTGTATTCGAAATTGGACTATTCTTTCTTTTTTCCTCTCTATTTATTACGACTATTACGAGACAACTTCTGGCAAAGTGTCAGCATATTGGAATTCAGAACTGTTTTCATATTCACACATGTCCAACGCAATAACGCAACTTTCGCGAACAACACGTTTCTCATCCTTGAGATATTTGTTCAAAATGTCTAAACAATCTGGACTTGCAATGGCGCCTAAAGCTTCTGCACACTCGTGACGAACCATTTCATTTTCCTTTTCATCCACAAGTGATTCCTTTAAATATGGAACGGAAACTTCCTCCTGCAGCTGTCCAAGAACGAAAGCGATTTCGTGACGGAATAAAGCAGTGCCAGCTTTCAATCCTGTAAAATAAAAATGTGAACATCAAAAATAATGAAGATTTAATTGATAGGGAATTTACGAAAGATATTATACTAATGAAGCATGAAGCTTATTATATACTAAACAAATTGAAATTTTTTTTATTAAAATTGAATTTTAAGACTTCGGTCTTACAGGGTTTCTAAGTTTCGGTATTTTAGTGGCATCTATTTTTAAACAAAAAATCTCCAGTCCAATCCTTGACATTGAATTGTTAAACGGACTCAAAAATATTTTAAGATTAAAATAGAAAAAAAATGTTATACACTTGACACGTGTCTTCTGGGAAAATATAGTGATTCATAAAACGCAAATTGCCTGATCAAATAGTAACTCGAGAGCCATAAAAAATAATTACCTTCTGAAATCGCCAGAGTGCTCTCTTTCGTACGCATATTTCTCAAAGCGAACATGGCACGATACCGGTTGAAAAGCGTTTCATTCTCATCTAATAGAATCTTTTTTAATTCCTCCACGCTCTTCGTTTCGCACGGAGGAGCGGGATCAACAGAAGCATAAGGATTATCTGATAATTTTTCTGTTGTAGATTTCGGATCCTTTAACCACTTTAGTCGATAGAGAGCCAACTCGCAGGTTTCAGCAACTTCGGGAAGAGGATCCTTACAGTATTCCTCGAGGATGGGAATTGCAGTTGGATCTCCAATTGCTCCCAGTGCCTCGCCTTTTAATAAATAATAACTAATTATTTAAAGAAAACAATTTTGTCTTCAATTTTTTGTTACTTAAAGCTAGGATTTTGAGGTTTTACCTGCTTCATGACGAACCATAGGTTCTTGAGATTTATCTTGCAGGACGTTGATGAGTCCAGAAATGGCATTTGTATCTTGCATTTGTCCTAGGCAATAAGCGAGCTCGTGTTTTAATAATGCAGAAGGATCTCTAAATCCTTTTTCAATTTGTTCGATGGCCAACTTCCCTCCAATATTTTTCAAGGTGAAGAGAGCTCGAAATCTTTCCTTCAATGGTCTGTTTTCGTCATTCAAAACGCGACCTATCGCCAGAATGTCCTCGTCTTTTACTGTTGCCATGTTTGCTGTGAAAAATGATAACATTTTAGTCAGTTTAAATAACAATGAGAATATCAAGACCACTGGTCAATTTATTTCTCAACATAGAAACTTTTTAATTCTTAATGAAAAACGTGTACACTTTAAATATCACTGGATAGCACATGAAATCATGTAACTTTGAACGAATTCAATTTGAAATTCTTTAAATATGCTATATAAATGCAATCTAAAATATTGTACAATTTTAAGCATTTCAACATAAAAATTGTTCAAATTTGAAAGTTTTGAGTTTTAAATTTGCAATAGAAACTAAAAGCCTTTGAAAATATGGACGAATTTAAATATTTTTTTAGAGTGAACAAATTTAAATTAATGCAAAAAGTGGTAATACATTTTAAAATTGAGGAAAAAAATGTGAAATACATTTACAATAGTTAAATTAAAATTACATTATCATTTAAATACAAGATTTTATGATACAATTTTAAATGAACAGTTTATAAAACCTTGTAGGCAGTTATAATTATAATAATTAATCTATATTGCACTGACAAATAAGAATTTATGAATAACAAAAAATTATCAAAATATTTGTTCCGCACACTTAATCCTACTTTGATACATTTTTTATGCAAAATTATATTTCAAATCATACAAATGTTAATAAAATGACAAGTGTCAAAAAAGGAGAAACAGATCCTTGTACAAGTTGTAATACAAATAATAACAAGTTGTAATAATTCATTCTGTGAATTAAATACAAATCCGATCAGGAGACATTATTCCGATGAATTTAATAAGAAACATATGAATACGTACTAAAACACCCATTTGTTAAAATAATTAAGTCCATACGACCCATACTATCCATATTTTAAGAAAATCTGTCAAGTTAACCTTTAAGTCACCTACCTTTCTTGTTAATTTTCTCCTATGCAAACTTCACAGCAAATTTTCGTGATACAATTTTACACCATTTTAAGTTTAAAATAGTCAATTCATTTAAAACCAAAAAATTTAAATTCTAATGAGGCTTTTTTAAACAAATCAAATTTTCAAAAGATCACGTGCAAACTCAAAAAGTTCGGTGGAAGGAACTGTCGGAATTGGATTAAGACAAGACAAAACTTGAAACGGAACAGAGATGATGAAAATAGGAAAACGAAAATGAAACCGTTAGTTGTAAATCCAAGATGGTTTTGGAAAGTACTATGATATGGTAAGCTGTCAGTTATTTTAATTATTTCTAAATAACAGTTACCACCGCAAATATTTTTCGTTCTTTTGCAGCAAAAATGAATATCTTTCAATAATTGCCTCTGTATTAGAGTCGAATTTCTTGCTAAATTCGTTAAATAAAATCCCATTTATTTCGCTCTGTTTGGAATGACAATGCAAAGTTGCAATGGCTTCAAATCTTGGAAAAATGCTCCAAAGTAGGTTTCTCATGCAAAATTTGTAGGATTTTTATTCAGATTAATAATGGTTTCAATTTTTGCTGATTTTACATTCGAAGCGGAAAAGAATAGACGGGATCGTGAACCTAACCTCAAAATGTCAGAATGCTTTTACAGATTCCTCGTAACAATGAACACATTCTTTTTTTGTTAGAAAATGTATTCGGACTTCCTATAAAATAAGTTAATACTATGTTTTAAATATTTGTAATCGTATGAATATTCAACTTTTGTGAGAATAGTTCTTGTTTGGTTCGAATTTCGGACGAATTCTATTTCTTTTCTCTTTACACAGTCAGTATTATTTCTATTATTTTAAAAGTTGTGAAAATAAATATTTTATTTTTCTTTGTTTCAGTGTCGACAGCAGCGACTACATGAGAAATGGAGATTTCTTACCAACTCGATTACAAGCTCAGCAAGATGCTGTTAATTTAGTCTGTCATTCGAAGACTCGTGCCAATCCAGAAAATAATGTTGGTTTAATAACTCTAGCAAAGTAAGTATATTTCATTTTTTTTAAATATACAACGATTTCATTTTATCTTTCGTATCAATCTTAATACAAATTTTATTTTTTATTCATAGTGTCGAAGTTCTGGCGACTCTCACTAGCGATGTCGGTCGAATTCTTTCAAAGCTCCATACAGTCACTCCTAATGGAAACCTTTCTCTCGTTACGGGAATTAGAATTGCACATGTAAGTAAATTATTCAATCTAATTATCTCCCTAAAACGCTGTTATCATAACTGATCTTCCATTTCCCTTTTTTTGGTTTCCACATAAAATTTTGTGAACTTAACAGCAATAAATTGAAGTGAAGTCGAGAATAGTTTTAATATTTAATTAAATTTAAATAAATTTTCTTCTTTCTCTAATAGTCTCATTTTTTTTATATAATCGTTCCCTATTTTTTTGCAATAGGGAATGAAAAACATCGAATTATAAAATAAAAATATCCACTTTATTTCAGTTGGCTCTCAAGCATCGTCAAGGAAAGAATCACAAAATGAGAATCGTCGCATTCGTCGGCAGTCCAATTCATCTGGACGACAAGGAATTAGTAAAACTAGCAAAACGTTTGAAAAAAGAGAAAGTGAACGTCGACATCGTGAGTTTCGGCGAGGAGACAATCAACAATGATGTTTTGACTGCATTTATTAACGCTCTCAATGGAAAAGATGGAACCGGAAGCCACCTTGTTACAGTGCCACCAGGTCCTCATTTATCTGATGCTTTGATTTCCTCTCCGATTATTCAAGGTGAAGACGGCATGGGTGGAGCTGGAATGGGAGGTGCTGCTTTCGAATTTGGCGTTGATCCCAATGAAGATCCCGAACTGGCATTGGTATTAAATCTTTTCATTCAAAATTTAATGACTTTAAAAAAATTAAAAAATCCTTTTCGAAGCCGGATTTTCATTTATTTGTTAATCATGTATTTTAATTTTTCTAGGCTCTACGTGTTTCCATGGAAGAACAAAGACAGAGACAAGAGGATGAAGCCAGACGAGCTCAGGCTAAAGACACGACTGCGGAGAAGAAACCGGAAACGATTAAGGAAGCTCCAAATGAAGAGGCAATGCTGAAACGTGCGCTGGAAATGTCGATGGAGGCAGGTGAAGAGTCGACCCCGACACCAACTCCAACTTCTGAGCCTGCAACGCCGGCTCCTAGCACTGGTGGCCTGGTGCCCGATTTTGCTCGTATGACAGAGGAGGAACAAATCGCCTTTGCTATGCAAATGTCTATGCAAGATCAGCGTAAGTTTTATGTATTTTTTTCCAGATCCAAGACTGATTTCGCTTTATTTTATTATAAGGATCGTGTACCAATTTGTCTTGTAAATTTTAAGAAAAATTAATTGAATATCCAACTTTTAAAAAAAATTAATAGCTGAAGGAGAACCGCCGAAGGAGGAAGCGATGGAAGTTGAAGAAGATTACGCAGCGGTGATGTCCGATCCAGCATTTTTACAATCGGTGCTTGAAAGTTTGCCAGGTGTGGATCCGCAGTCCGAAGCTGTGCGAGAAGCGGTTGGATCTTTGAAACAAAACAAGGAAAAGGAGAAGGACAAAGACAAAGATAAAGAGAGCAAGTAACTCGGTAGCGATAGTTTGGCTTTTGATCATATACAATAATGTTCTTTGATACTCGATTGCATAGAACTGTGTATTGAATCTACATAAAGCGCGATTCTAATAAAATCAATATATCTGTTCAGTAAATATGTGTTCATTTTTTATCAATTTCTTCAACGATTTTGAATTCTTTTCTATTATTTTAAACATTCGTCTTAATTGGTCCGCGAAATTTTCGTTTGCATTTTTTTTGCAATACAATTTTTAATGTCTTAATTTTAAATTAGAATTTTTTATTTGCATTTCCGATTTCAAAAGTTCACATTCTTTAATTCTGAAGTTTTAAGAGCGTGAAATGAAACGTTTGCATGAACAGGGAAGATTTCTGAAAGCAGGAAATGACCAGGAATTTTTTCTGAGATTTGAGTGGCCAGTTATTTAAAATTCGATTTCGATTGCAATATTTTTTATTATTGTATTCTAATTTAAAAACATTTAAAATTTTTAAGAATTTTTTAACTTGTCATTTCGAATATAAAATTGTATTTTATTCGGTTTGCCAACGCGACAAAGAAGTAATGCTCGGTTTTTAATTTTTACTCAATTTCACTTATTTTTTAAAATTTTGTAACAAAAATCTGTTTTATTGTTGGAGAGTAGAAATCTACACAATCGACGACAGCCAACGGACGCCAGTTGAAATAAAAATGGCGCCGCGTAGGAAAAGTGTAAAAGTGTCTCGCAAATCTTTAATCAATATTTACGAAAAAGAAAATAGCTATCTACGTGGGTTGAGTGATTATCAAACGAGAGTTCGTCGTCGAGAAACTTTACGAAATGCAAGAAGTTTGGCGGTAAGTACATTATTGATTAACAATGCATTTTTGGTTCCCGATATTACCGATGATGCACCTGTTGCAGTGTCACGCACATTTTCGTTTGTTATTCTTGTCAAAAAGTGTAAATAATTTGGATTCGCAGACGATTTTTTATCATTTTCCATACTTTTATTACTTGAATTTATACAACAAAGATGAAAATTGAAATTCGCTTCATCTTAAATATTGACATGTTTTTTAGGTTAGGATGCTTCTGTTGCGTTTTCAGAAAATTATGCATCCCTTATTTTGGTTAAAAATTGGTAAGATTTGGGAATTTTCATGGAAAATTTCGTTAGTCATTATTTGAAAATTTAATATCAAAAAGTTATTTTAAGAAATTGAAAAACAGCATGCAATTTTTACTGATTTTTATATCCGTTATAATTTCAAATTTTAAATTGAAGGCGGAATTGAGTGAGCTCTGTTTTTTTCAATAGATAGCGCTGTAAGTGCTTTATTCAAATTGAGTATTTAAATGTGACATCACGCCCTGCCGGTAAAATCAATTTTTTCGTGCTCATCACCCCGTGGACGGCAGGCTAACATTGCTGACATAGGCAGTTGCGGAAAAAAATATTTTTACGCGTAAGTAGTAAAAATTTCATCCTTGTGATTTTTTCTCAAGTGTAGAAATTATTTTCACAATTTTACATCAAGGTATTGTCGATTGTCGACTATTAGGTCACAGGAATAACATTATAATGGCTCAAATATGAGGTTAGGTTGTCCTGGGTATTCAGACACTCTAATCTCAAATTTTAGCCATTATAATGTTTTTCGTTTGATCTAGTAGTCGTCGATTGACGATACATTAATATAAAATTGTGAAAATGATTTATGCACTTGAGCAATAATCACGTCGACGGAATTTTCACTAATTATGCGCTAAAAAATATTTTTATCCGTATTTACCTATGTTAGCAATGTTAGCCTGCCAATCACGGGCTAATGAGCACGAAGAAACTAATTTTACCGACAGGGCGTGACGTCACATTAAAATAATAAATTAGCATGTGCTTTTGAACACGTGGTTGAAAGTGGTTGTGATGAAATTTTGAAATTGAGACATATATACCTTTTCATTAAACTCAATTGTTTGACATAATTTTTTTAGCATTTTGTCTATGCATAATCTATCAAATCTATTCTTAAATATTATTTTTATTTTGCTCTATTTTCTCAAGTTTTAAATTGCTTACTTATGAATTAATCGATTTTTGTATTTATTTACTATTTATTTATTCATGAAATTCAGCATTAATAAATTTTTAATTTATAACCCATCAATTTTGCTAGATAGCTGTCAGTTTTATTTTATGGTATATTCATATGAATAACTGTTACACAAAATATAATTTTATTGGTTAAAAAATTATTTTATGCTTCTTCAAATAATAATAAATATTCGCATTTTTATCGTAGAAAAAATTATTCCAGAATATATTAATATATTTGAAAGTCTGGTTTAATTTTGAATTTCGAATTCATTGCTGATAATTTCATAATTCGATTTCTCTAAAATCTCAAGTTTACTATTCGAATTTAAAGTGCTACAAATTGATAATATTGATATTTGAATTTTTATAACATCTAGTATTACGAAATTTTCCGTACCCCTAATCCATTTCCAGATTGGCCTAGAATTTCCTATCCTTGTCAAATGCAAAACATGTATTCAATATGCTCGTAATTTTCAAATTGGATCTTTTAATCCAAAAATTCCAGTTAAGAATATTAAAATTTGAAACATTTTTTTCGAGGTTTTAAATTTAAAAAATAATGAGGTTTCAAATTCTACCATTACGAATATGTAGTTTAAATTTCCATTAGTTAAATTTTAAATCATTTAAATTTCTAACTATTTATTTTTAAGGCTCAAAAATTATGTATCCAAAAATGCATTGGAATTTTTTTTGTTGAATTTTCATGCTCTCATTCTCCAAATTTATTCGAATCCACAAAAATGTAAATGCATATTTATTTATTCTGAAAAAATTATATTTAGAGGTTTCGCAAGCCTCATGAAGTTTAACACATATTTCCCATAAGAAAAAAAGACGTTTTTGTCAATTTTATTCAGAATCATCAATATTTAGTGTATCGAGTTGACCTTCAACATTTCTCTTCACAATTAGCCATAGAATACGTTTCAAAAATGACTTTTTGAATTGCACCCACATAAGTCTGTTTTGTAGGATCCCAAACGAAACCCATAAGTGAAAAATTGGGTTTTGCGAGATTTGGCGATAATTATAATTTTCTGTGGTTTTCTTTTAGTATGAATTGTTTCTAATACACAAAATATCAATTTCTACTGATAATTAGATGTTCAAATGGATTGTTTAAACAATTCATTATTGTTTATAGCAATTTTCTCTTAGAATAGAGTTAGAAAGTCGCAGTTTTTTCAGAATTTTTCAACTTTTCAATTAGAGCGAGGCACTTATCAATTAAAGATGACAAAAATATTTGTTTGAACAATTTGTTATTATTTATAATGATATTCTCTTAGAATAATGCTAGAAAGTTGCGGTTCTTTTCTGAAATTTTCCACTTTTTGTCCACTTTTCAATTAGAGTGAGGTAATAATTAATTAAAATTAACAAATGTAATTGTTTAAACAATTTATTATTTAAAAAAAAGATTCTCTTTTTAATGCTAGAAAGTTGCGTTTTTTTTCTGAAATTGTCAACTTTTTGTCAACTTTTTAATTATAGTGAGATAATAATTATTGCAAGTTGATAAAGTATTTGTTTACACAAGTTATTATTGTTCATAACTATCTTCCCTTAGAGTACTGCTAGAAAGTTGCTGTTTTTTTTCTGAAATTTTCAGCTTTTCTTTGACTTTTCAGTTAGATACAAATGATAAATGAACATCAACATAAATCATTTTTCAAATAGTATTCCATTTTTTTCAGAATGAAATGTTTTATTTTTTTTGGTAATGTTTTAAAAATATTAATTTGGACACAAAGGCTATCTTACAGTAGAGATAAAAATAAAGGATGGGATAATTAGGAGAATGATTGGAAAAATATATTCACAAAAAAAGAAAAAGATTGTTTAAAGAATGATTCTTGTTGATGTTCATTTCTTATTTGTTCATAACTAAAAAGTCAAAGAAAAGCTGAAAATTTCCTCAAAAAACCGCAACTTTCTAGCATTCCTCTAAGAGAAGATAGTTTTGAATAATAATAAATTGTCAAAACAATTGTGTTTGATATTGAATTAATTATTACCTCACTAAGTGAAAAGTAGACTGGAAGTAAAAAAATTTCAGAAAAAACCGCAACTTTCTAGCGTTATTCTAAGCAGATATTTATACATTGTTATAAAGTATTAACAGAATTATGGGAGTGAAATTAGAAAATTAATTTTTGATTCGTATTCTATGGTAGCTTGTGAAGAAAAATGAATAGATCCAACTCGATACATCTAATATTGACGATTCTGAATAAAATTTACAAAATCGTATTTTCTTCTTATGGGAAATACGTGTTAAACTTCATAGAGCCTGCGGAGCCTCTGAATATCATTTTTTTTTAAATACACATTTTTTTGTAGAATCGAACCAATTTGGAAGATGAGAGCATGAAAATTAAAAAAAAAATTAGACCACCCTATTATACACTCATCTTGAAATATGTATGTTCTGATTAGTTTCAGATTATGGAATTTTTAATGCTATAATTTGAATTTTTTATGGACTTCAGACCTCTCTAAATATGAATTAGCAAGATATGACTAATATTCATCTGATAATAAAATTAATTAATGCGAAACTACTGTGAATTAAGGGTCTGGATCAAACAACCAGTTATAAAATTATTCTGCACGGGAGGAATTAATTATTTAATTACCGGTTATTTGATTCGGGCCCTCAATTAATCATTTTTTTCTTAATTCGCAGTCAAATTCACGACTAATGAATTATTAAACGACTTGGGATTGCTTAATAAGTCGAATCATACTAATTCAGACTTACAGAGAAAATGTGATGAATCGTAAATCTTGCGTGATACGTTTTTCATTGTTCTTAACATGGAGAATGATACTTTTACATCCCCCCCCCCCCGTAACGTATCACGTATTTTGTGAGTGACCCCTCACTTGACTCACTTTGAGTCAATTTTATTCCTCAAGTCACTTTTTAGTCACTTTTTTAAGATAAAGTCACTATAGTCACATTTAAAAATGAAAAGATCACTTTAATCATATTTGTTGAATAAATTAACCTATGGGTTAACCACAATTGTATTTAAGTCAATACATATTTCTGAGTTTTTTTTCTAATTATTTAAAAATATTGTAGGGATTAATTTAAATTTTATTAGAATAATAGATTTCATTAATTTGAAGAGGTTCCAAAGGATTTTAAAGATCTTAAGATATTTTTGAAAATTCCAAGAAATTCTTAAAAGCTTTAAATAGTTTTAAGGGATTTCAAAAGATTTCAAAAAATTTGAAATATTTTAGGCTATTTTAGAAGATTCCACGGATTTTAATTATTATAAGGGATTTTCAACAACTTTCATGGGGTTTTAAAGAATTTCCTAAAATTTCGCAAGATTTGGAAGGATTTTATAGGACCTATAAGGTTTTAAGATATATAAAAATATTCCAAGGCATTTCAAAAGATTTTACAGAATTTGAAATATTTTAGGGTATTTTGAGAGATTCCAAGGGATTTCAAAGGATTTGAAATATTTTAGGGTATTTTAAAAGATTCCAAGGAATTTTTAATAGATTTCAATAATTTGAAGGGATTCTAAGGGATTAGAAATTTTTTAGGGTATTTTAAATTATTCCAAAGAATTTTTTTAATATTTCAATAATTTAAAGGGAATTCAAAGGCTTTGCAGTGTTTTAGGATATTTTAAGAGATTCTAAGGAATTTTCAATAGATATTTGATAATGCAAAGGAATTTCAATGGATTTTAAAGACTTAAGGGTATTTTACAAAATTACAAGGAATTTTCAAGAGGTTTAGAAATGTTTGAGGGATTTTTATAAATTTCAAAGGATTTGAAATTTTTAAGGGTAATTAAAAAGATTCCGAAGCACTTTCAAGTGATTAAAAAAATTTCAAGGAATTTCCAAGGATTTTGATAATAATAAGGGATTTTAAACAAATTTTGTGGGGTTTTAAAGAATTTCATAGAATTTCGCAAGATTTGGAAGGATTTTATAGGACCTATAAGGTTTTAGGATATTTTAAAGTATTCTAAGGGATTTCAAAGGATTTGAAATATTTTAGTGTATTTTACAGTATTATGCTCAAGGTGCGCATTTTTCTATAGATTTTTATGAAAAAAATCATATGAATTCTAGAAAGCAAATGAGAAATATTTGCTCAAACAAAAATTTTTCATTACTGCACAGTTTTTTCCAAAAAAAATCGTAAAGTTTACATTGAGTATATGGTATGGAGTGGTTTTTATTTAATTGCACAACTTCCACTCTCTAG
>JAUMHM010000049.1:24273730-24284236 GCA_032362435.1 Melikaiella ostensackeni
ATATCGATTATGATGAATAAACTTATATTTTTGATTTTAAAAATAAAGTCCTAAAACTTTTTGATCAAGGTGGTATTTCGAATTTATTTTTAAATACACGCGGAAAATACTCTTTTTATTAATTGGTCTTCATTATTAAAAAAGGACCATCCTTTATGATAACAGGAATCTGTATTTGTACAAAATACAGTTAATTAATATAATGTATTCCTACTGGAAATGGTTCATACGGCCCTGACTGTTTTCGTCGTAGAAATGCTTGGGAAAGTCTCACGGTCAAAGTAAGCAATGCCCGAGACCCGCACTAACTCGAGAGTTGAGTGTAGTTTGAAGGAATTTCAAAGGATTTCAAATATTTTAGGGTATTTAAAAAGATTCCAAGGTATTTCGAGGGATTGTGAAGGATTTCAAAGCGTTGAAGAGATTTTCAAATATTTGTTACGATTGATTAGAAATTCACCTTGAATTCTGATTAATTTATTCTGAATCTTTTTATATTCTTTCGAATTATTTGTAATTCTCTTGAATTTTTTGAATTCTTCTAAATTCATTTCAAACTTACTGAATTCAATGAATTTTGTTTTCATATTTTTGAATGTTTTGAATTCATTTGAATTTTTATGAATTTCATAAAATCTTCTCGTTTCCCTTAAATTCCTCTAAACTCACTCCAATTTTACTGAAATCAATAGAATTTTTTTTTTAATTTGTAATTTATTTGAATTCTTTTGACTTTGACTTAAATTGTTTTGAAGTCTTACGAATTTATCCTGAATTTTTTAAAATTCACCTGGAATTCTTATAAATTTCATCGAGCTCTTTTGAATTTTCAATAGATTTCAATAATTTGAAAGGATTCCAAATGATATTACAGATTTTAGGGTATTTTTAAAGCGTCCAAGAAATTTTCAAGAGCTTCAAAAAGTTTAAAGGATTTCAAAGGATTTGAAATATTTTAGGGTATTTTAAAAGATTCTAAGGAACTTTTAATAGACTTCAATAATTTGAATGGATTCCAAATGATATTAAAGATTTCAGGGTATTTTTAAAACGTCCAAGAAATTTTTAAGAGCTTTAAAAAGTTTAAAGGATTCCAAAAGATTTCGAAGGATTTGAAATATTTTAGGGTATTTAGGGTAAATATTTACTTTTCGGATTTTAAAAAAATTTTCTAATTTATTGTAATTCTTTTGAACTTGACTTAAATTGTTTTGAAGTCTTACGAATTTATCCTGAATCTTCAAAATTCACCTGGAATTCTTATAAATTTCATCGAACTCTTTTGAATTCTTTTGAATTCAGAAGAATACTAGTCACATTATTAATGCACATTAGTAACTTTTAGTCACTTTTTGGGATGAAATTAGTTACTTTTTCACTTCTTTCAAGTAAATTAGCCTGTGGCAGCCCGGAAAATGCAATTAATACTAAAGGAAGAAAGTAGTTAGTCCCTCTCCTTGCAAGGTCGGCTCCACGTGGTTGCAGCCTTTCGATCAAGACACCGCGATTCATTTCTCGACACATTGCGTTCATATCCTTCATACGTTGCGGTTTGTGTACGAAATGCGAATACGTTCTCTTCGATGTAAACACGTTCCTCCTCTCATGGTCCTCGCCCTTCTCTCTCAAATTCAAAAATCCCTCACTCGCTTCTTCTCTTTCATCGCCCTTCCCTCGTGGGCTCAAAGAGAATTGCTCGCCGGTATTTGTATTATCAGTGTTGTTTCGGCCGCTGCGAGGTGTCTTCCGTTCGTTCTTCGAACTTCGTAATACACCATTTTCGCGTGTGATTGTTTTCCTTCCAAACACGTTATTTTTCAAGGATATCCATCTATAATTGCATAAATCATTCATCTACAATTTTTACTTCGTAAGTAAAGTCTATTCTTTTTGTTATTCGAATCGACTCTGCCAAGTATTTCTTCCTCTGGGCGAAAGTCTATTTACTTTGGTACATAATTAAAAATTCATAAATGTCGTAGCTGAGTACCAAGAATGAAATTAAGATGAAAAAACTTGCTGTTTAATCCTTATTGCACGTAACTGAAACGTATTTGATGTCTTCAATTTACGGAATTTAGAGTGAGAAAAACAAATCTCAAGTAGATTTTTCTGACAATGAGTCATCCCACTGTTTGTTTTGGGGCAATCTGAATTCTATATGACTACGTGTAATATAAAACGAAAATTTAGGAATTTAATAAAAACAGGAATACATTATTTGGCAAAATCGATTCCTATTATTCTCTGTTTGTAATAACATTTTCATCAAAAACTGAGAAAGCTTGATTTGTATAATCAATCAAATTTCAATTTAACCCTCTTCTCAGATTTTGAGCATTATTCGAATGAACGAAGTCGATATTATTATAATTTGGTTATTTCACCCGTAAAGATGAGAATCACTTTGGTTGAGTGATTGATTACAAATGAAAATCGGAAAGTTTCAAGGAGTGCAGAGACATATCCATTGAAAATTGTCCTACTTTCATCTTTGATTGAATATGGTTGGCCGATTTTCTTTGATGAATATTATTTCTAATTGTCCCACTATAGTTCTTCATTACTCTACTGCAGTTGTATCTTCTTGCGCTTATTAATGTTCCACCACTAAATCAAGTTCATCTTTCGAATATCTGCTTTTCTTAAAACGCGTGTGATTGAATGAATTCCCTGCGAATCATGAGACCTTCAATTTCAATTTGCTAATAGTGCCATTAGCCGCAAATTGATGTTTTCTAATTTCACTCACATCATAGCCTCGTTTCCAACTGAAGACATGCTTGGAATTTGTTGAGGGAAAGACGAAAGGAAAAAGGATAGAAAGCAAAATTTTACTGTTAAATTTAGCTTCCAAATTTCAAACCAATTGATACGTGGAAAGCTAAAACCGCCTAACTCCACTTTTGAGCGAAATTGAATTTCGTGTAGAAAACACTTTTTTATGCTTATATACTCATATTTAACTTAAAAAATGAAAGTTTAACCTCCAAACTACACAAAAAAAAATAATTATCTCAATCTGTTGCATACTGTTCCCCTGAAAAGGTTTTTTCTCTCCTGTAATATATGGGTGAATGGAGTTAGTTTCCATAGCTCAATTATAATTTATGTGCTTCAATTCATTCCGATTTATTTTAACACTCAAAGACTGTCTGTAAATGAACTTTTGTCTTTTAATGAGAATTTTTAATAATTTAAGTGTTTACAAATTTGGTTTCATTTTTAATTAAAAGTCATCAATTAAAATATTAAAATTTCGAAGTGATTACGTTTGGAAAACTGATATTTAAATGTTTTTAATCTTTCGAATTTACATTTTTTATGCTTTCCATATTCACTTACTTTAGACTAGAAACTTCTAGAATGCATTAACAACAAATTTGAATTTTTCAATTAAAGTATTTCACTCCTAGAGTATTTTTACCTTCAATTTATAATAAATTATTGAAAATACTATAGTTTAGGAATTTTTTGTGTTTCCGAAATTTGGAGCCAGGAAATCTCCAATAATTTATCATAATTAATAGTAATTTTCAAAGTGTATTATAAATCCGTATTTTACAATCAGGTATTTCAGTTTGAGGTATTTTTTAAAATTAAAATTATGCACACGTATTATTTTTTTCGAATTTTTAGTGTTTCTTTAATTGGTATATTTTTCTTTCGGAAACTTTCCAATTACAAATATTCAAATTTCCAATGCTACCAAATTTTGAAAAATTATATTTGAAGTTTTTCGAATTTACAGCATTCATACATATTGCTTAAATTAATAGATTTTTTCTTTCCAATTGGGTTTATCGAAATTTTGATCAGCTTTAAAAGTATTTAAATTTTTAGTATTTCCAAATTTGAAAAATTGTCAGTTGTTTCTTTTAACTTGTTTGTACTAGAGTTTTGGAATATTTTAGTATTTTTTTCTTTCAAACTAGATTTTTAAAAATATGTGTTCCAAAAGTTGATCTTTGAGCGTTCTTTCATTTAAAAAATTCAGTTGGTAAATAAACGTAGGTATGTTTCATTTTCAGTTATTCTAAATTTGGCAAAAGTTAGAATAAAAAAATTGATTACTACAATTTATTTCTAAATTTTTAATAGAAAATTTTTAAATAACATATGTCAAACTATGACTTCTCTAAAAATCGAAATCTTAATTTTTTAAATTTCTTGGCTTTCATATATTTCGAAGTTGACAAATTCTGGTTCTGTACTTTTAATTCTTCAAAAACAAGGTTAATTTAAGTTTAATTTGATTTGAACACTGAAAAAATTGAAATAAATTAGATAGCTGATTACAAAGCTTTTAAATCAATTTTATCTTTTATTTAAATAATGCCTAAAATTTGTTAAGCACTATCAATTTTTTTTTAAATTTGACCCGGAACAGTTTCTCAAATCGTCTGCTCTAATATTTATGAGCACTTTGGCTTTAAGGTTAAATGGCATAAAGTACATATTTACATTAGTAGTGTTCTCGTAGTCATTTCAGGATCTGACCTTTTGTAGTCATTGTTCTCGAGGCATGATCTTTTTACACAAAAAGTTCAAGTCATTATGGCAAAGATCCTTATTATAATACCACGGACCAAAATATTTCAAATCTAATTAAAGTAAAATGATAACCTTTTTTACTCTCCTATTTACGTTTCGTGAAGAGGGATGCTTCGTAATAGCTATCATTTCTCCAAAAAGGCATTCGAGCCAGAACCTTCGTAACCAGTTTTAGAAAAATAAAAATATATCAGAACAACTTGTCATTGACCGGGAAGAATTCGTAATTCATGAACACTTTTATTTCCCAAATATTCGATTATCTCGTAATTGCATAACCGGATTCACAACTTTTCATCCTTTCGTTCACGTTTTACGACATTAACAGGAATTAAGTTTTATTCATTATAAAATTTGTTATTTTCAAAATAATTTGAATAATCGATTTTTAATTGAAATTAAATGAAAGGAATTTTCTCCTCTAGTACTAAAATATTGAAATATCTCTCAGGAACTTATAACATTCTTTAAATAGAATAAACAAAATTGTTTATGATGAGAAGTTTGTATGTCTAATATTATAAAACAATTATAATCTAATCGAATAAAATTTCCCAATGATGCATTTAAAATCGAGTGTAATTACGCAATTCTGGTAATTAAACTTCATTGCAATCTCAATTACGAGCTGACATTTTTAATGAAGATTGCAATTAAGTGACAGTTTGCTCATCAAGCGAGGTTGAGTGTGAAATAACTGACACACGTATGGTATTCGATATTGACCATTGAAGTAATTTATCTTTTTTATGAGACTCTTAATTCCTTCATCGATTTTCCAATTCCGTGAGCGTAGGATGTTTATTAATATTACTGTTTTTATTTTTTTACTGATTCATATTGCGAAAATTCATTATCACTTAATATTAGTAATTATCGGTAGAGTTTTTTCCTAGTCTGAAATTGGGATGAAAAAATATATTGGTGAGTGAAAGTTTCCTGTACTGATTGCAGAAATCCATGTTAATTTGCTAATCTCTCTAAATTGTACTTCTTTAGACAGTAGTTTACGATTTACTTTGAAAGCGGAGAGGAACATTATATTTAACTATAAAAGCCTCGTTGGAAAATTTTAATTGTAAACAATTGTAACTTTCTACTCTTACGATATTTAAAAGAAGGGAGTGTCTACATGCACCGAGAAAATGCGGCTATTCGTACCAAAATTTTGGTACAAATAGCCCTTTTTCTAGGTCCCGCTATTCGTACTGAACAAATCTGGATATTCGCACCGAAATTTCGGTACACGTAGCTACGGCCTTAAAAGAAAAAACAAATTGAAAATTACTTTTAGGTTCACATTGAAATTTTCGATTCTGTTTTGAATACCAATTGCAGAATGTAGGCTTTGGCCTGCTTTGCTGATTCAAGTCAAGCACATCAAAGTGAATTGACTCGAATGTGAAATTCAAACGAAGTGCAATGAAAGGTTTCTGAAATTCGATTATGGAAACCTTAGAAATCTGCAAAGCCTCTTGCTGCCTGAAGGTTCGTTGTGCTCAGCATTAAATTACACTCTCAATAGACTTAAAAAAATACCGGTATAAAAAGTGTTGATTAAAAATATTATTTATGAAAAAATAGGATTCAATACAGAAGTATTTCAATAATTTTGAATCAAACTTCAATTCTTTGCATTTCAAAACAAATTTGAAAGTAACAAAAAGTCAATTTGAAATGTCAATATTTTGATTTTGAGAGAAACTTTAGCAGCATCCAAAATTGGATTGTGTAAATATTTTGAGTAATGAAATTCCCAATAATTCTAATTTACTAAATTAAATTATAAATTACTAATCTTAAATTGACATTTGCATTAGAGAATTTAATATTTTGAATTGGAAAGCTTCAAATAAAAATAAAACCAAATTTGGAATTTGTCAAGTTTTTCACCGTTCGATTCGTTTACAAATGAAATATTTTCAATTGGAAAACTTCTGATGTTGAAGATTAAATAAAATTTGGCACCAGGCATGAATTTTCAAGTAATTTTATTTGAAATTCGAGAAGGTTGAGGTGTTGAAACTTTCAAAGAAAGCATTATTGAAACTTAAATATTTTTATTCATAGACTTGAATTCTTTAATTCAGGTTGGAAGCCTGTGAGTCCGAATAATTTGAACTAAAAAGCTTCCTGATTAATATGTTTATAATTTTTATATTTAAAATAATTGTTACTCTTTCGAAGTGTGTAATTTTATTTTCTGGTTGGGTCTTCAAATATTTTGTTCTAGTCGCTTATTAGTTTTTAATCAAAGTTTCTCTCTGTAATCAATAAAACTTTACAGTAATTTTTTTCAATGAATCTGAGGCGAGGATAAAAATTGAAGATCGTAAAAATTGTTCTTAAATTCCAAGGTGTGGGATTTCTTGTACTCCGTGTGAAAAGAAAACAGTCGTAGAGAGAATGCAGATCATCGAGGTGTTATGCTTAAAAAAATGGTAGCGGTTGGCTAGCGAATAGGGCTTCCTTATTGGTCGAGGAAATAACTGCAGTTTACTTACGGTTTAGAGTTTAGAGGTACTTCCAAGTTAGCAATGTACATTGCGTGACTTTAATAAATTTTCCCTTTACGACAAAACTTTGCAATTAGAAAGGCAGACCAAAAAAAATATTATTTTCAATACTTCAGTAAAAATTAGTATTAGTTTATTTTTCCAAAAAGATCTTCATTTCCTTGATTATTAGAATCGAAAATATGCTGATTTTTCTATTCAAATAATTAATTTATACTAAGTTATGCAGTCATAATAAAAAATCCATTAGAAAACGAACTCATGTACGGACAAAGAAATTATAATAAAATTACTTTTAAGTATACATTTCAGGGCAGAATTTTGAAATATTGTGATTGGTCAGTAGGGAATGAATGTTGGCTACTGTACGTAAGTATTATGAAAATTATCCGCGGATTAATCTGACTTATATGTGGAATGTTTGTCGCCCGGTAGAAGCTTAATAAGGTTAGCCACGTGCTCAAATCGGTATTCGCAACATGCAAGAGGCATACGGTGCCAATCGATTTTCTCACTTTCACAATGCAATGCCCAAGGAATCGAACTTAGATCTTGCAATTGAATTTGAAATAGCTCTAAACTGTCATGGCAAATTAAAACCAAAATTTAACGAATGAAACATCAGATCGAAATAACTTTTCGTAGGAAAATTTAAAAAACAGTTCTTTATAATGAAATGATCATTTTTACTTTTCTGTTTTGAAATTCTATTTTTTGGATAAAGACTTTCAATCATTTTATTGATTGAAAATCCAATTTTTTCCTTTGCTTATACTTCTATTTGGTGTTATAGAGTATAGACATTTTTTAAGTATACACTTTTTTTTGCCAAGTAAATTTTTATAAATATTGATTTGTATTCTTATAAATGTTAGTTATCAAATATCAAGGGACATTTTCTACGTTGGTAAGAACTAAAATAAAGTTACGAAATTTACCTGCAACATGTGTATAAATCACAAAAGCATTACCCACCTGCATTTGCCTTTCTGTATATTCACACGTGGGCCTTAGTGTTCTATTCATCCATTGTTTCATTTTATAAAGATTTTTTTTCAGTGATTTACTATAAACGGCGAAAAGCACGGTATTTTTACATTTAGCTCATTATTCGTAATAGTGACGTATCTTCTGTAATCATTACGAACTTATCATCAGATATTAATTTAAACATTAATGTTGTGTCCATATTAAAAAAACATACGTCAAATCTTGACATCAATTTTGGAAATCTTGCTTCAGAAAGCTATCAAAAATGCTATAATTTAATGTCACAGACATATATTTAAGGAAAAATGTTATCAGAGTCTGAAAACAAAGTTTAATATGTATATTTTTTGGCTAAAGTGACATTCTAAATTGTAAAAGAAATTGGAATTTAACGCAACTGAAATGAAAATGATCAAAAATATCTTATAAGCATTAAAAATTACAAGGTTGCAGAATTTGAAACCATTTAAAATTTGGCATTGTCTGGTTTTACGGAATTTTCCGTAAAACTAACCTGTCAATAGCGTCAAAGTAATACTAGCCCTGGACGAGCTGAAAATGGGTTAGTCTTACGAAAAATTCTGTAATAGTTGAAGTTCGTTAAAATTTTTAATACTATTAAAAGTTTGAAATTGGAATTCGTAAGAGTTCAAATCGTTTCTAGAACCCTCCAAATTTAGAATGAAATTTTGGAGACATTCAAACAACAACGAAATTCGAATCGAAACTTTAAAGCAAAGAATTCTAAAACTTTCAAAATTATGAAAAAACCCAAATTTTAATTTTTACAGTAAAATTATAAATGGAAAACATTTCATTTTAGGAGGTTTGAAAATTTTAAACTCGTTTTTAAAACATTTGAATTTGGAAGATACTAAATGGAAACCATTATCAGTTATTCATTTTTCAATAAGTAATCACAATTTTGATGTTGTTCACTTGGACACACGGAGTTGTTTGAGGTTTCTCGTTGTGAATTATACTGTAATTTTTAATTAGCCCTATTGAAAAAGTAGTAAATCATTATGACCGTTAATAAAAACGCAACTCGTACCCACTATAGAAAGTAAATAGAAATTTGTGTACACTTACAATAGAGGGCATGAGTTGCGTCTTTATTAACAGCCATGACGACTTACAAATTTTTCGATAGGAACAGTCGAAATGTGAAAAACTCCTCCTTGAAGAAATAAATAAATTCTATTCCATTCTATTCTACTAATGCGAATACATACATTCTTTGAAAATGCAAAATCAGCAAACTTTTATTAGGAAAAGACTGAAAAAAGGATCAAACCCCTTTTATGTTTTCAGTATATTTGAACGGACTTGTCTGTAGGCTACGAAATTTTAAACTTCAAAACAACTTCAAAGCATCCAAAATTAGGAAACAAGCCTTTTAAAGTAGCTGAAATTGAAAATAAATATTCAAAGTTTAAAAGCAGTATAGAACGTAGAAGGTGCTAACATATAACAGGATTTATAAGGTTTGTGGGAAAATAGTTTTAAAACCTCGTCCAACATACAAAATGTTCCAATTTTAATATGCTTGAAGTTCTAAACGTTCAAATGAACGAAATTTTTTATTGATATTTTTTAAAACTAGAAACAGTGCAAAAGTTGTGGTTCATTACATTGACAGTAATACAACCATAAAAGAAACTTATAATGCATATTTTTATTTGCATTGGAAACAATATTTCTAGATTAAATGAAATTTGAAAAATATATTTCGTTCATTTGAACGTTCAAAACTTCAGGTAAATCCAATTTTACATGCTTTCAACTTTTACAAAGAATGACGAGTCAAGGTTTACTCTCTTTAAAAAATAAATTGAAAGATTAGATGAGGATCGATAAAAATTTGTGTTTTTATTCCTTCATTTTTTTCTATGTGTAAAATTGTTCCTAAATATGGGCATCTGCATGAAAAGGGCTCTTAGAGCCGGTTCTAGTTTAGGAGATATTCGCGTTTTTCTAAGTCAGGGTCTAAATTATCATTTAACACGTGCGCTTATGGCACTCTTCAACTTTAGATGTTTTTCTCGAAAAGCGGTTTTCCGAAATTCCAGCTTCAAAAATGCCCCGATGACTCGCTTTTCAATCTAAAGGGTTCGTCTTGTGCTTAACATGCCGGGGATTTATCCAGCTATATGACCCTATATGTAATTCCATACCGGCCATAAGGGCCTTTTTCATGCGGACGCACATAAATATTACTTTAAAGAGATATGTACTGTCAATCGGGGTGATTATGGATCACTGGGGTAAATATGAATTAAGGTATTACCCCGTAGGAAACGTAATTTTCCTTATCAGATTTGTCTTCATATCCTAAGAATATTGCTTACAAGATGTACAGAAAGTATGTATCATTACAAAATAATGAAAATTCACTGGATTATAAAGTATAAATTTATTCCATATTTACCCCGAATGATCCATA
>JAUMHM010000049.1:24297291-24310489 GCA_032362435.1 Melikaiella ostensackeni
CAAAGATAGATGTACACAATACGGCGTCACTTCAACAAATGTCAAGCTATCAAGCTGAAAATCTGACAGAACGTCAACGACACTTCTACCAACACAACAAAAAAATAAGAATTGAAATCGTCCGAACGGCTGTTATTATTGAAGGAAAAAAAAAGAAAATTAAAAAATAAAAATAAAAATCTTGATTAATTGAGCATACCTACCGCATTAAAAAAAAGATACAAAAAACATAAAAACCCACCAAAAAATCTGCTAAGTACAACTACATGAATTTGTGAAGTCAAACTTGGCAAAGTAATTGAGAAAAAAAACGCTGCAAAGTATTCTGGTGGGCGCGTTTATTAGATACATGGAGTTTATTTAATTGTGATCATTTCATGAACTCTGTACTTCTTCATAGAGAATTGTTTTGTCGTAAAAAAATAATTCTTTGATAAAAATCGGGCTGATATATTTTCTATGATGAAGATAAAAGGCTACTATTTTAAGAGGACACTGAAAGTCCCTAATAAGTCTGACTTTGGTTTGAACTGCCCGCTTTGTTAGTACGGTACTGGACGAGTTTGCTGGCTCTAGAGTGCCGCCCTTTGTACCCCTTCGACCCCTGATTATCGAACGAAATTCTCGGATTGACTTATTGCGCGCTGACTTATTAGGAACTTTCAGTGTATTTGGGATTGTAAAAGGTGTCTGAAGGGACAGAAAAGGCGATTTCGCCTACGTTTTTGATTATTTATTGTTTCTTCCTTATTGCCTATTGCTCATTATTACTTATTGTTTATTTTCTATTTTTCATAGGTCATAAAAGGTTTTTATACAGTTCAATAGATTCATTTCATTAGCACGAATAGATTTTATACTTGAAAAATTGGTGCATTTCAAAAATTGAGAATTTTTCATCCTTTAAACGTCAAGCAAATTAACAAATCTGTACATATATCAAAATTTTGTCATACAGACCTGTTAATACATCAATCAATTTGTCTCATTGTAACGAATAAATTTAGTCACTACAATATTGGCGTATTCCCAAAATTAAGAAAGTTTTTCTCTTACGAAACGTTAGAAAAAATTACAAATCTGTACATATCATAACTTCATTTGGTCATAAAATGCTTCTAAATTCATCAATTGATTCATGTTGTCAAAATGAACAAATTTGGTACTTATTTGTTATGTTGCTATATTCCTTATATTAAAACAAAAAATTACTTGTAAGCGAAAAATTAAAAATTTCCAAAATTCTTAAAGTTGAAAATTTTTGTATGAAGATAGCTATATACACATTCTATTGAATTATTTCAACTAAATACCACCCCTTGTTTTAAAAAATCCGGGTTGCAAACCCTGATATTACTGCCAATACTGTTATATAAATTCTTAAAATTTCGAATTTTTAAAATTCATTCTTTGCCATTCTGACGGTATTTAATGAATGAACCTCAAACTTTTTTTTGTTAAAAAAGGATGTTTTTCATTAAAATCTACATACAACATTTTTTTTCCTTAATATAATAAAAATTGCAAAAAATACACACCTAAAACGATTTTTGAGAAAAATATAAAATCGAAAAAAAAAATTATTCCTATCCGATCCGGCTCTAAACTTAATAAATAATGAGCATTATTTAGGACTACAATCCCTTCAAATTTCATGACCGTAGCTCTACTTGTTTTCGAGTGAACATAAAAAAAGTATTGTTGAACACACACACACCCACACACACCACGCGTGCACGGACATTACACAAGGTTTTCATAAGAGAGTGGATTTTATTTCGATCTTTTGAAATCTTAAAAACCTCATTTTTGGACTTCTGAAGTCGAATTATGTCAAACTATGTCAAAAAATGAAGTTCGAAAATTTTCATCGTTACAAAGCTTCCTCTATGAGGAAGCAGTATTCATAATAAAATATATTATGAAAATTTTCTTATAAAGAACCCTATAGAAGTTTTGAAAATAAATTTAAAAAAGCTATTTTAGACATTCTAAAACTTGACCGTATTGTATTATACCATCAATCTCCCATACACAGCAAAATTGATTTAATCCCACAAAGTTTAAACTTTCTAAAATCGCTTTTAAAAATTTATTTTTAAAATTTTTATAGGGTTCTTTGTAAAAAAAAGTTTCTCAATATATTTTATTATGAATATTTTTCTTTTCTTAATTACTTGGCCAACTGTGATTTCACAAACTCATGTAGTTGTACTTGGCAGATTTTTTGTGTCGCAGATTTTTTTGTGAGATACTCATATCTCACGAACCAGATGAGTGTCCAACAATTTTTTTGTAATGAAAGATAAAAGAACAAGGAATATGATTCTAGAATGAAGTCGAAAAAAATGCGTTTTCCGTCAAAAATCGAATCAAAATTTTTTTTCTTCAGCTTTCATGATGGAAATTTTGATAAATTTGTTTCTTTTTTTTTTATATAAAACACCACTTTATTTTATAGCATGCTTATAAGTTTCATTAGAATCCGTAATAAAGTGTCGGAAATATCACAATTTAAGAAAAGTTGACTTTCAATTGGAAAATGGTGTAACTCTCTGAATTTTCGAAATTTTCAAAAATCCTTTGGCCACAAAATATCACCCATACAGCACTACAATTTCACTAACTTTCATCAAGATCGATGACATAGGCCACAGTTTTGATGTTTCTGACCTGAAAAGCATCATATAATCATTTTATCTCATTAGACACTCGTCGACCCCTTGTCATTTTATCTTTTTGGTAATAATATGAATTTATGTAAGAGAAAGCAGAAGTGAACTTTTCTTTTGCTTCAAGCATTAATGAGACCCCTTCAAACAAATTTGTGATTTGATGGATTGATTACACTTTTAATCATAACATTAGCGATTGCGTGACAGGTGAAACGGTTTAAGAAACGAGGCGTGGAAAGTCAAGTAATATATTTCAAAATAATCATGCTTTTGAATTATTCGATTTGCTTCGAAAATCTGATAATTTCAAAGTTTAAAAAAGTCTGGAACTAGAGAAAGTGCGATTTCATTTGCAAAGCTTTAAAATGTTTTCAGACTTTATAGTTGCAGTTGAACTCTGAAATACTTTCATTTTTTCACGCTTTCAAGTTTTTGACTTTTGCAAATTTAAGTTCTTAAAAACAGTTTTGCCCCTCCTAACTTCGAATCTAATTTCGATCATTTTTAATCCAGCTTTCACAATGCTTAAAAATATTTTTAAACGCTTTCAAACACGTATGCGTTCAAATATTTGACTGTTCGAAATTCCTTTGCTTAGAAATGTTTCAAATTTCAGATTTTTTTCTGTTTTAAAATTCAACATTGAAATATAATTGATCTGCTAATTATTTCCAATTTAAAACATTTTTTTTTAAAATTTACATCAAAATTTGAAAGCAGCTATGAATTCAGAAGGATCTTATAGTTACATATAAAAATTGAGTCGCGTCTGAAATTGGTCAAATTGAAAAAAAGTCACAGCACTCGAATTTATTAAATAAAAGATGGAAATTTTTCTATGTTCTCAACTTATAAAATTTTTTAAATCGTTTCAAATACGTGCAGTGTTCAGATTTTGAATTGTACGAATTTCATTTACTTTGCAATTTTGAAATTTAACATTTTCTCGAACTTTGGGAGATGATACATTTAAATTCCCTATAATTTTTGTTTCCTTAAAAATTTAGCAGCTTTAAATTTGCAATGCCATCCGAATTTAGATGCCATTAAATTTATCACGCTTTCCGATTCCGTGAGATTTAAATTTTGGCAGTTTTCCAATTTCAATAATATTCAAATTTTTAGTAGTTTTTGGACTCTTTTAAATTATATTTAAAGTTTTCGAGTAATTCAAATTCGGACGCTTTTAATAAATTACTAAAGTTTGCCGCTTGGAAATTTCGTAGACTTTTAAATTTTGATCACTTGTAAATTAGTTTGATGTTTCATTTTACAAGCTTAATAATTTATTTATTTTATTTTTAATTTTTAGTTATATTTAATTTATTTATTTACATATATTAATGATGAAGGCAAAAATTATTTTTATTATTTTAATAGGAGAAGGAAAACCGATAGAAAAATTTGAGGAGTACGGGACAGAGTGGTCGTGTAGCTTTGTCCTCTTACATTTTCTCACTAAATAGCTGAATATCTTGACTTCTCTCAACTGTTTTTTTATACATGAAAAACGAAAAAATCCTATTTTTTTGCAATTTTGTAAATATTTATCATTAAAAAATAACAATTTTTTGTATAATATACCTACAATTTGAAAAACTGACTTCTATTTAATGCTTATATCTGGATACTTTCAAAGTTTAGAAGGAACTACAAATTTAAAAGCGTTTCAAATTAATAAGGAGTAAAAATCGAAATATTTTTCAAAATTGCTAGCGTTAAAAAATTTCATAATACTCTCAAGTATTGAAGGTGTCTCAAATTCGTCTTGAATTTTAGAGCCTTCCAAATTCTGGTACTTTCAAAATTGTACCATTCCCAACTGGAGAAAATATAAGCTTTCCAATGCCTTTAAATAAATTTGAGTAGATTAAATCTTTGCAAATCGGCATTTTAAAATTAGATGATCAATTCTTCTTCTCGAAATATCCAATTTATCGACTCTCGTTCGTTCGAAAACTATGTTTCACCATGTAAAAATTCTATTTATTCTCCATTCCTTATTTCAGGCAAAAAGAAAAATGACTCCACAAAATTTGCAAAAGAGAGTTGGTCTCTACTCTCAAGAACACCTCAAATGAAAGGAATAAAACTAATAACTATTCACCCTCTAAAACTAATCAAGGAATTCTTTTAAGTTGTTCTGAATATTCTTCCGCTGGGGAGGAATCTAAAAATTTAAAAGATGCACAAAATTCGCCTTTACGTCGTCCAGGAGCAGGAGGAGGCTCCAGATGAGGAATATTTTGATGAGCCTGATCATCCACCACCGATGATGCAAAGAAGAAATTCCAGAAGGCCTGGTGCAGTCAGGGTTAACGTGATTCAAAAGGACAGAAAGGCTGACTCCATTTCACCGAAGCTGAAGCAAATTCGCCAGGAGATGAACAAATGCGATGTGAATTCTCTCGAGAAGACCCTTTCTCTTTCAAATAGACGAGGAAGCCTGGTTCGAATCGAGAATGGCATGAGGGCTGGAAAACCAAAAATTCCTCCACCTTTGCCAAAAAGGACGACCACTTTATTGCCTCGCAAAACTGTCTTCGCTTCTCCGAGAATTAAGCAGCTGGCTCTGAATCTCCAGGAGAAGATGATCGAGAGAAATGCTAAAATTCAGGGAGAAAATATCGCAAATGGAAATGTCCAGGTCTCAAATGAGAATGTCCAGGTTGGAAATAAAAATGTTAAGATGAGAAATGAGAATGTTGAGGTTGGAAATGAAAATGTCTGGATAAGAAATGCGAACCTTCAGGAACTTAAGGATGAAAATGTGAAGTTGGGAGTTCGCAGATTGATTAACAGGAATGAGAATTTTTTGAGGGGACTTACTCCTATTATTGAGAATCTGAATGGGAATGGAGAAGTAGATGAGATTAGGAAGATTGAGAGGCAGAAAAACGGAAATCCTTGGATTAGCAAACGTGCATGCGAGTATGATGAATTGGAGGAAGGAGACGAGATGAAAAATGATAGAGACGAAAGATTCGATGGTAGATCGTCCAAAATCGTGCGCGTTAAAAGTGATGTGATTCAAGGTGACATGATTCAGGATGATGATTGTGTCAAGATTGTTGATGGAGGGACAACTACTGGGTCCGTGATTCTGCGCAGGAATAATAAACTCAACAGATATAGGGTGAGTTATTGCGGGTTAGTCAGGCGGCTGAGTGAAAGGATGACAATAACTGTTTGTGATACAAGTGCGCAAAATAGGAGATTGCCGACGAGCTAAGAGCTGAAGGCAAATGCCTTAATCACACGAGTAGCAATATTGCCTGTTTTCAGCTAAATTTGTCTATGATTTTTTAAAAAGAATTTTTAAGAATATTTTCATTGTGCCGGTGTGCAAAGTTACTTATTTGTAAAGTGCGCATGCGTATGCATTGTGTCGATTCGCAAAATAGATGAGTCTGCTGGATTGGAGCACTTTGCAGATCATTTACAAGGTTGTGCGTGTAACGGGGGACACGGATTTTAATAATCTTTTGTGGGCGAAGAGGCCCTGATATGAAATGAAAACATATCAAACCGTTTGCTTCAATAGAAAGCGGTTTACGAGAAAAAAGGTTTGAAAGAAATCCGCACTAAACAACTACTCGTCGGATTTTAGAGTGCTCGAGCAACTGCGATAGAGCAATGGTCTAGGTTCTAGGCTAGAGAGTCTGCCGTCATGCGTTTACGTCCTGCTACTTTTTTCAAAATTGTTTTTATAATTCTTTCATTTTTCAAAATTGTTTTTATAATTCTTTCATTTTTCAATAATTTAACCGTAAATTTGCGTAAACATTATAAAAATAATAAATAGTAAAAGAAAATTTAATCGAAAAATTATTCTTCCTGACACAAAAATTTGTTTGTCAATAAGTTGATATCTGTAATAAATAATGTAACATGTTTGAAATATATCTTTCATCAAAATATTTCATTAAAAATTTATTAATAAAACATTTTTTTTATTAGAAATAATAATTTTTCGATTTTAAAAATATATTTTCCACTATTTATTATTATTATTATTATATTTATGCATATTTACAGTTTAATTATTGTAAAAAAAGAATTAGAAAACATTTTTTTTAATAAGTATGAGGACGCGAACGCATGACGGTACACTCTCTAGCCTAGAACCTAGACCACTGCTCTATCGCAGTTGCTCGAGCACTCTATAATTCGAGCGCTAGTTATACAGGGCGGATTTCTTTGAACCCTTTTTTCTCGTAAACTGCTTTCTATCTAAGCGAACGGTTTGAGCTTTTTTCATTTCATATTAGGCCCTCTTCGCCGAAAAAAGATTATTAAAATCCGTGTCCCCCGTTACGCCCACTCCCCTTGTTAGAGGTCTTTACATTCGATGTGGGTCTTACAAAAAGAGATTTTTAAAATTAATTTCGATAATTTAAATAAATGACGTTTTCAGAATTCTTTAAGTTTCAAAAAAACTAGCTTTAGATGCTTTCAGATTTTTTTAAGTTTTCAACTTTCCACTGCTCTAATTTTGAAAGTTTTAAATTCAAGTTCATTATAATAGATCATTCCGTAGAGGTTTAATGGCTCCCAGATTTGAGAAATCCTAAGATTAGGAATCATCCAAAATTATGAGATTTTTGAGTATTACTTCATTTGTTATTAAAATTAGAAAGAATCCAAAGATGTTTTTGTAAATACATTTTAAAATTGAAGTCTTATCTCTTCTTATATCAAAATAATAATTTATATAATATTTTAATTAAACCTCGAATTAATTAAATACTCGAAATTTGAAAGATAAAGTTAGAAAATTGGGGTCTCTAAAATGGAACTGATTCAGACAAGGAGTAAGAAAGACTCTTATAGTCGTGTCGAATCAAGTGCAAGGACATCCGCGAGTGGTATTAACCTAATTGAGATCCTCAACTGATTACCTTGAATTCATTAGTCGTGCATCAAGAAACATCAGTACCAAAGTTCCAAGTTTATTGCATTACCTTCTTAGCATTTCTTGAGTTACAAGTCCGTCTCTTTTGAATGCATAAAATTATTTTCATTTAATGAACATTTCATCTAGGGGCATAATTTTATTTGAAAAATTCGATCTGCTCAAATTTATATCTCATATTTCATTAATATTTAATATTCAACGTAGTCATAAGGACTGAATGATTAGTTCTGATTTATTATACTTTCACGGGAAAATAAATTTTACACAAACCATAAACATTCATATATTTATGATTTTAGGACATTAAAATTGTAGGTCGCATTATTTTTTATTTGTTCTGGCATTTTTATATCTAATTTTAAAATAAAATGGAATTTAACTTGTTAGTTTGAAGAAATTTAAATTGAATTCTTGATCTTCCTTATCTGTTTGTATGGTTTGTATTTGAATACAAATGAAAGGGAGTCTTATCGGATTGATACAAATCAGGATGGGTCGAGTATAAAATAAAGAACTCATTATCATTTTTCTTCTGTTAGACTTTACTTACCTTATCATGTAGCATTTCCTGCAAAAGCTCGTACTAGCAAAAGTGCATATAATCAAATTCATTTATTCAACAATATTTTAAGATTTGCGATTCGATGGCTACACGCTAATGTATCTTATCATTAACAAGAACAATGCAAATCCCGAGCCAAAATGACTCACATAATTGGAGGTATCCACTTATTACAAACAAATTTCCTTTTATATTTTTACATTTGACTTACTATATCCAAAGTACGTTTTGATTTATATAAATTATTAAATTTAATGCATTAATAATTAATTATCCAAAGAGAGCGTCTTGTAAATCAAGTTTAGTTGGGTTCTTTAATCGGTTTTTAGAATTTCTCGAACGTACGTCATCATTAGCTTCATCAATAACTTCAATCTAGATTCTAGAAGTAATTTCTGATCATCATATTTTATTCGTTTCAATATAGAGTTTCTCTACATTTCTATATGAAAAATACTTTCTTAAGTTGAACTTTGGAAACTAAAATTCCTAATAGTTCGCTTTTTAGGCCTGCGAACTTTTAATTCTTTTCTTCAAGATTGTTTAAATTTGAACTGCTTTAAAATTGGAGTTTAGTTCAATTTTTAAGTTTTACAATTAATAATACTTTTTCACTTTTATAGGTTATACAACTTGAAGTGTTTTATTTTAGATATTTAAAATGAAATAATTGAATTATGAAAGCCGTATTACAGTTTAAAATTTCAAAATTTTGAACATTTAGATTTTATATCAGCTCATGGAAGTTAAGCAGCTCTTGGCTTGGTTGTACTCGGATGCTAACACATATATGTGTTAGAAATTCTTGTCAATTTCGGTCATTCAATAAGGTTTTTGTATCCAAATTTATAGAATAGAAAAATATTTTAAAAGTCGCAATAGAGTTTTGTTTACGATTATCAGAGATATGAGAAACTTCTATTTTATGTAGTAAAAAGATTTTTTGAAGACAAATTTCAAAATTCCGATTTGGTTAATACTGCTCTTTTGAAATATGATATGTCCAAAAGTTTTACCTCAAATCGTTTAAAAATCCCAAATTTAGAAATTAGAACCCTTCCCAATTCTGACCCCTACAAAAATGAAAACATTTCTATTCAGCATTTTTATTATCCTAACAATAAAATACCATAATCAAAAGAGATCAACTTAATCCTGGCCTCATAAAACATCAAAAATCAAGGACTCAAATTTTTGAAGAGGGTTAATGCCACGATGAATTACAACGATGTAACGTGCAATTTGCAGCAGCAATGCGAATTAGCATTACGAAGTGCGTGCATCCATATCACGCAACGAGGCACGGGCTGAAAAAGGAAAAGAGGAAATAAAGAAAAAAAGTAAAAGAAATAAAAAAAAATGTTGAAGAGACAGAGCAGGCTCAAACTGCGGGATATCATTAAACCCCAAACTGGAGAAGGGTGTAATAATCGCCTGGTTATCGCCATGATGTATAGCCAAAACGTAATAAATCTGTTATATTTATTACAGCAAATCTTTCTTCAATGAAATCGATTCATTATGCACGTAGTATTTCCATTCAGAACGCGTTGCACGCGCACACAACCGGCATCACAAGTTGTGCAAACATTCGTATCGAGTTGTGCAACTTCATTGGCTATGGTCACGATATTGCTGATATTAGACTCATAAATTAATTATAAGTCAAACGTTGATCAATGACCACCAATGAAAACTGTTTTCTTAGTATTTTTATAACCACATTTTGGGCTGTGGCAACAAAATTTTGTTCTTCTCAATAAAACATTTGTTGACTGTACAAAACTTTTGTCGAAATAACTAAAATCGAGTTTTTGTTGAGCAACAAAGGTTTTTTTGAGACAATACAGTTTTTTAGAGACGATATTTAAATCATCAAAAATCTTTTTTGCACAAACATCAATGAAACGTTTTTGCTGATTCAACAAATCAGTTTTCTCAGAATCAACAAAACAGTTTTTTCAGCTCACGTGTTTGATACACGCTCCTCAGACATGGTGTCTGCTAATCGGGAAAACCGGGATATAGTCGGGAATTAAAACAGAACCGGGAAGTAACCGGGAATACAAATTCAAACTGGGAATCACGTTTAAAGTTTTCGAAAATGTGATATTTTTTATTAATCGTTTTAACAAGACAAATAAATCGAAGAATTGTAATAAATATGATAAAAAAAGAGTATTCAGAAATAATAACATTTCAAAATTTTTATAACAATTGAGAACAATGTTTAAGCTCTGAACAAATGGTATTCTCTGAAATATATAATTATTAATTATTATGAAATTCTACTTTGTTACGCAGACTTTTTTAGTTTCAACCCTTTCATAATTTTTTAAAATGTTTTTAAAAATATCGAAATTTAAATCTTTTGAAATCTTTGAAATCTTTAGCTATCTTTGTGAAATGATTTACAATCTTTTGAAATATTTTGGATTCTTTGGAATCTTCAGAAATCTTTGTGAAATGATTAACAATCTCTCTAAATTTTATGAAGTCTTTTTGAATTTTTGAAATGTTTGGAATCTCTAAAATCTTTCTTAAATCTTAAAAATCTTCGTGAAATCTTGGAAATTTGAAATCGTATGAATTATATCTAAGAATTATTTACCAATTTTTGCGAAATCTTTAAAATCATTTTAAAATGTTTGAAATCTTTGGAAATCTTGGAAATCTTCTGAAATCTTCTGAAATCTCTTGAAGTCTTTTGAAGTCTTTGTGCATCTTTATGAATCTTCATGAATCTTTGTGAATTTCTTTGAAATCTTTGAAATCTTTGAAATCTTTGCAGAATCTTTGAAATCTCTGGAAATCTTTTGAAATCCTAGTGAAATTTTGGAATCTTTGAATTTTTTTGAAATCTTTGTGAAATTTTTTGAAATAAAATCTTTGAAATCTTTTGAAGCATTTGAAAATGATTTACAATAATTTTTAATCTTTTAAGATCTTTGTAAATTTCTTTGAAGTGTTTGAAATCTTTGGGAAATCTTGAAAATCTTTTCGAAATCTAAGAAATCTTTTGAATTATATCTCAAAATAATTTATCAATCTTTGAAATCTGTGCGAAATCTTCTGAATTGTATTTAAGAATTATTTACGAATTAGGATACCGATCTTGGAAATCTTCTGAAATGAAAAAATGAAAATGAAAAAAAAATCTTTTGAAAGCTTTATGGAATTAATTTAAATCTTTTCAAATCTTTTGAGGTCTTTTGAAATCTTGTCAAATTATTTAAAGTCTTCTGAGATCTTTGACATTTTTAGAAATCTTTATAAAATGATTACAATCTTTTGGAATATTTTTAAATCTTAGTGAAATGATTTACAATCTTTTATGATCTTTTTGAATTTCTTTGAAATATTTGAAATCTTTCTGAAATCTTTGAAAACTTTTGAAATTTTTTTGCGATATCTTTGAAATCTTTACAAAATCTAGGAATTCTTCTGAAATATTTTGAAATTTTTCAAAATCTTTCCAAATCTTTGTGAATTTCTTTGAAAAGTTTGAATCTGCGAAATCTTTTAAATTTCTGAAATCTTCGGAAATCTTCTGAAATCTTTGAAATCCTAATAAAATTTTGGTATCTTTGAAATCTTTCTAAAATATTTAAAATCTTTGCGAAATATTGGAAATCTTTTGAATTATATTTAAAAATTGTTTACCAATCTTTGAAATGTTTCAAATTGAATTATTTAATAATCTTTGAAATCTTTGCATAATTTCAGAAATCTTCTGAAATCTTTTGAAATCTTTGTGAAATCTTTGTGAAATGATTTCAAATCTTTTTAAATCTTTATGAATTTCTTTGAAGTGCTAATACGAAGGAAAATTTAGAACTATAGCTAAGAATTATTTACCAATGTTGTGCAAATTTCTCCAATTTAGAATTTTTTCAAAATTATTTAGATGAAATTTGTTCATTTTCGAAATCTATTTTTGTTCTCTTTTTTTATTCTTCTCCAATCAGAATTTACGAACTATTGAACGGAACGATGGTTTAATTATATCCCAGTCATTCATAAATTACATCTGTTTATCTTGCTCATATCCATTGTTTCCGCAATAAAAAAATTCCCGATTTGAATATCAAATTTTTAAAAGCTACAACTCGTTTCGCGACGGGTCTCAACTTGAGTGAAAACGGGTGACTGGACACGAATGTGTGGTCGATTATTGTCTATCGACATTTTATATTAGAGTCAACCACATGCAATATTACATATTTTGCCGCTCCCCTTCACGAGAAAATTCCTTGTCGTATATATACAATAGACACTAGTGTCTTAAAGGTGAAAGATTAGCCTTAGAAATTGATGTCGCTAATCATCTCGCGATTTTTCAAAATTTTCCACTTCTTCATACATTGATCAATTATTAATCATATTATTATTATTATACCATTAAGTCAAATCCCTTTCGGGGTAAGCGTAACTCTATTGGTTCTAGTCTCGTTATACTACCGGGGATCAAAGGCTTTATATGGTATGGTTAAGTTAGGGATGTGTAGAAGAAGGGATAGGTTTTAGATCAATCTAGAAGTCGCGTGTTGAACATTCAAACGACACACTCATCCCACAACACCACTCCGACACGGTTCGCTGATCAATCTCTCTAGCAATCACCCCAGGTGAAGAGCTCAGAAAAGCCATTATACTAATCCACTAATAATATCTCTTCACGCAGACCTATTAGTATCCAAAATCTTTCGTTTCAGGCATCACTCTTTCTATAAACAATTGTTCTTCATACATCCCTATCCTTGCGTTTATCTTTTGCTTCCGTTACATCCATACATCGTTTCATGCACGCTGTTATGTTTCTACGACTTCTAATACTCCTTCGCTTCAGAGTCTTATTCACACATTCCAACCATTCTTTCTTCAGTCTACCTCTGGGTACGCTTTCACTCATTTCACCTAAATACACTTGATTCGTTAAACGTTCTTCACTCATTCTCTCAACATGACCAAACCATCTCAGTAAATTTTTTTCACTCTCGTCAAACAATGTTCCTTGTACACCACATTCTTTGAGAACCCACT
>JAUMHM010000049.1:24320458-24334049 GCA_032362435.1 Melikaiella ostensackeni
GTGAGATTTTTGGCGTGTTTTGGTGCACACAAGGTTTCATAGTAGAATGGATTTTATTTCGATCTTTTGAAAAAAAACAAATAATAGGTTTAGTGCACAGCGATATTTATTAGAAACCGATATTGTGAAAACTTACTCATTTGACCACCGAACCGCCCAGACTATTACTCAGAAGCCTATTACATAGAAATGGTGAAAGGTAATGGGCTGAAATTTTAGCAGAGTGTGTAGTTAGGAGCAACTAACTTCAAAATAACATAATTTAGAGAAAGTAATTTTTAAGGGCGCTAGAGGGCTAAGCAGTTTAAAAGCATTTATTTGACTCCTGTTTTGCGGGGTCAGATTTCACGGCCAAACGGTTGAATATTTTGGTATAATTTTTTGCATACGCATTCTGAATATTATTCTCTCTAATCTCTGGAAGCTGTTTTTTAGTGAAACTGTTTCTATTTCGTTTAAAAATTAGAAGAGTGCAATCATGGTGCGCCTTGCATAAGGCAACTGATCAGGGTGCATTATACTAGTTTTCTCTAGCCAAAGAAGCTCGGACGTCTTTGGAGCGTCTTTGGCCAGAGAAAGCACATGATGCACCCCGATCTGTTGCACTACAATTGCACTTTTTTTACTTTCAAGCAAAATAAAAACACTTCTACTAAAAAGCGACGTCGAGAGAAAAAAGAGAATCATATTTAAAATACGTATGCAAAAAATTAGACCAAAATATTCAACCATTTGAATCAAATAAGACGTACTCAACAGTATTTCAATCTCAAAACTAACTTTATTGGGAAATAATGAACGAAACTTAAGTTTTAACAACAACTAAAACATAACCATTTTTCAGCACTTCCCTAGCTTTATTAAAAATGTTGTGTTCAGTTTCATAAAATTAAAACTTACACTGAGGCAACTATTTTTTTGATTCAAACAAAACGATTTGTTTTATTTGAACAAATTCAAACTTATTGAATGAAAAATAAAATTTATCTGATACGATTTGTTTGATTTGAATAAACGATTTCATTAGGTCAAACAATAATTTTTTTTGAATATTTCATACTTGAATCAAAGAACTTATTCATTCGATTCAAACAAATATCAGTTCTTCGTCCATCAGCGTTAGTTCTGGGGCGCTGCGGCACCACTTGGTTTGAGACATTCAAAATAGTGGTCGATCGCATCAGCCCGTTTGTTTGTAATTTGTGAGAGCTGGTAAGAGAAATGGAACGGTTTCATTTGACGAGAGGTCCTAGAAACCTGGGACCTACCCAGTGATTAAATCGAAAATTTTAAAAGTGAGTTTTTCCTTACTATATTATTAACGTATTCTGAAACCTATTAAAAAGATTGAAGGTTTTATTACGAGTTCTCAAATTCTTAGATTGTCCTCTTAACTATAGCGGTGTCTGTTACATACTGCTTTCACGAGAAAAACATACGGCACTGTAACCAGTTATCGTTATCGTTATCGTTTCAAAAAATAACTTTTTCTTAGTTACATTTGTATTTTAGAAATATATAGTAAAAAAAAAAAAATATCTAACGCTTATTTCTATCTATATTCAGGGCTGCCACGCAGTCACATTCAGTCACATTTCTCTCTCAAATCCTTTATTTTTGTCACTTTTTTCAAATAAAATCACTATAGTCACTTTTCCAAATGAAAATAACACTTTAGTCACTTCATTCAATAAACAAAAAGAGAACCCAACGACTTATGAATTCTATTGAATGTTTTTGGTAATCCTTGAAATCACTTCGAATTCGCACTGAATTTCTTTAAATTTTCTTCAAAACAACTGAATTCAATGGATCTTTCTTGTATTTTCAATTTTCTCACTTCGCTCTGAGGACTTTAAAATTCATTTTAAATTCTTATGGATTTTAGCAGATTCTGATTCACTAATTCTATTCACTTCTGTTCATTTGAATTCAATAGAATTCTTTGTATTTTAAAATGTTGTTTCTATTCACATGAATAATTTCTAATTTATGATCATTTCGTATGAATTTCGTCGAATTTTTTCGGATTTTTTTTTATTCACTCCAATTATGCTGAAATCAATTGAATATCTAGGAATTCAGGTTTTTTCTCAATTAATTTTATCTTATTTGGAGTTGACCATGAATTCTTATTAATTTATCCTACATTGTTTTAAATTCTTTCGAATTCTTTGAAATTCTCTTAAATTTTTTAAAAATTTACGTTGTAGTTTTTCTTGATTAACCCTGAAGTTTTTTGAACTCATCTTGAATTCCTAGGCATTTCATGAAATCATTTCGAATTTTCTTGAATGTTTCTCAATTTATTTAAAATTTAATGAATTGAATGAATTAAAATTTTTTTTAATTCACGCTAAAGTCTTTGAAACCCACCTTGATTTCTCAGGAATTTCATCAAATTCTCTTAAATTCCCCTTAATTCTTTTAAATTCACTCCAATTTTACCGAAATCAGTGGAATAATTCGGATTTTCGGAATTTTTTATAAATCTATATTGAATTTTCATGAATTTTATCGAATTCTTCTCATTTCCCTAAAGTTCCTCTGAATTGACTCGAATTTTATTGAATTTATTGATTTATTTTTCTTTTTTTGATTGTATTCTGAAGACCAATAATTTTTCGAAAGCTTAATACTAAAGAATCTATCGAAAACTAGCCGCCACAATTTAAATAGTGCAAATGAAGAAGTAGTGGCAAAAGCAATCAAATATATTGTTATAAAAAGTACTAGTGAACTATATTTCACAAGTAACTAAAAAGTAACGATTTTTATTGTAATTGTTGATAAAAAATGTTAACTAGTTACTAATTCCTAATTTATTTACAAAAGTAACTTCGTTACCACTATCTTTTAAAAAAAACTAAATACAGTAACTAGTTCAAAGAAACTAGTTGTTTGAGTGAATGATTACTGTTTAATAATTTTGTATGAATTATGTATATTTGTAACTTATATTTTCGTTATTCTCATGTTTGTACTGGCATTAAAGCCTTCTACTTTCAGTATCTATGTTTCTTCGAATATCAGTTTATGCTTTTGTATTCGTATTAATTTTGAAACGACTGAAAATGTCTGGAGTTGAATTCTCTCCTAAGATGAGTCATTAAGCAGACCGAGTCAGAGAAAGTTTCAGTGCAGATGTGAAAAACAGACCTCAACACGGGTCTATTGAGGGAGGCTCAGAGTCTCATGAAAACGAGCCGATCCCCGGTTTTCCCTGCTTAATGAATCACCAAATGGACAAGTTCCGAAGTTGCCGATTTTCCAAAATTTTGAATTGTACCTAGTTTTGTCTCTGGCAACATCAGAATCTATCTGCACCCTTGCCTGCTCCTCAGCGGAGGGCAGTCTTGAACTACCCGCCAGACGAATACGACCTTGCTTATTCTTATATCTCGGTTCGTGATTTTTTCTGTATTTAACCACTCAGTTTGTAATGTAAATTTTAATTACCTTCGAATAAATATTTTTTAATGAATGAACTTTTTTCTCTAATATGCATTTTACCGTGCAAACACACAAGAAGTGAGGGATTTCGTAGCGTTGCAAAGATTTGAAGAGATTTGAAATATTTTTCTTAATTCATTTGGAATTCACCCTGAATTCTTATTAATTTATGCTGAATTCTTATAAATTCTTTTGAACTCTTTGGAATTCTCTTCAATTTATTTAATTCACTTGAATTCTTCTGAGTTTACTCAATTGTACTGAATTCGATATATTTTTTTTTCTTAATTTTTGTTGAATTCATCCTGAAGTCTTTCAAACTGACTTGGAATTCTTAGGCATTTCATAAAATTCTTTGAAATTTCCTCAAATTTGTCTAAACTCATTTCAAATTGACTGAATTCAATGATTTTTTTCATATTTTTCAATTGTTTACATTTCACTTGAATTTTTTTGAATTTCATCGAATTGAATTTTTCCCAATTCATTTGAATTCCTTTGAATTTATCTTCGATTGTTTTGAATTCTTACGAATTAATCTTGATTCCGTTAAATTTCACCTGGAATCCTTATAAATTACATCCAAATTTTTCACTTTTTTCGAGTGAATTAGGTCTTGGCAGACTTGTGCATACAGTAACAATGACAACTGTTGTCATTGATATTTCAGGCAATTACAAATAATAAATTTGATTTCTCGAAACATGTATGAAAAAAATTCTTTTTTCGAGTTAATCACAATCATAGGTTACCCAACTTATATCAAAGGACATCTCTGGCGAAAGTTTCAGATAGAAATTGATTTCAAATTATTCCGAAATTTGTATCCAAACCAGTCCGAAAAATCTTCTCCATTTCGTTCGATCCAAATCGGTTAAAAATTAATCCGACTCAGTCCGGTTCAATCCAAATGAATCCGAATGAGTATGAACCCAGATTGATATATTATACTGAATTTTCAATCCGAATGAATCCGAGATCGGGTTACATCGCATTCATTCGGATTAAAAACCGGTTTAGGTCCATCCGAATTCGGATTGATTCGGATTCATTCGAATTGAAAATTTGGTTCGGATTTATTCAGATTGGAATTTCGGATTGAATGATTTTGAATTATTTCCTGTCCGAAACTTTCGCTAGGGATCGACTAATTGACCATTAATTTGGCACCTGCAATTACCAGTCATCTGTCGGCAATATCGAAAAGCATATTTTCACTTTCGATGAGAAACCGGTTGACTGCGGAAGTGCTTTCTTCTAGCCCCAGGGAGCAGGGGACTTGTAATGTAAACTTCTCGCTTGTGTCGAATTTTTACCTTGATACCTCGTTCATCACGATCATTACATATTCGTTACGTAAAGGTATATTATAAGTAAAAATTTTAAAAATAAACGACACTTGTGCTAAGGGTATGGAATCTTGTGAAACTTTAATTGCATTTCGTAAAAGTCGTATTCATATTTCATTCACATGAAACGGGTTTTACAGAAAGAACAAAATGCGAGTGTCATTGAACATTTTTAATTTGATAGCAAATTATGGGGTTGTGCAATTTATCTGCAGTTCAACAACTTATTGCATCGAAATAACAAATGTTTTGCAATTTTAAAACAGAAAGTAATTTGTTTTCTGAAATAGGATTTCATTCTAATCATTGAAAAGCTACTTGAAAATAAATTTTCTGTTTCTCACACTGAATTATTTACTTCGAAAGGAAAGTTAGATGTCAGAAATTGATGCCTTTCGCCAATCTGGATATTACAAAGCATGCCTTTTACACCTGCAGTATGAGAACATTATCCCTGCACTGCACGTGCTTCAAAGATTCGTAACACACGACTGTATTAATATATATATATATAATTTTGCGTAAACTGAAATATTTCTCGGTAATGGAAGTCTCAATTTTTTATAAAATGTTGATTTCATGTGTCGCCAGTTAATTATCGGATTTGCATAAAGAGGGCGAACGAATTCACTAAAGAGTATGATGCGAGATTCGATTTCGAGAAGGGCTTACAAAATTCGGATTTATATGTAATTAACATAATCAGTAAAATCATGAACGACAAGATCGATCAGTGGAACTGAAAGTCATATTCAAAAGTTTGATCAGAAATCATGTATATTACAAAATTATTTTATTTGCTCAAAAGGTGAATAGCAAAAAGGATTGAAAGAAGTAGTTTATTGTGAAATATTTATTATTAATTTATTGCAGACCCTAAACATCCTGGGTGTCTACTTACGTGGAAAGCCTGAAGAACCTGGAATTGTCAGGGAATTTTACGAGCGTTCTATTTTTTTTTTAATTTTAATATGAAATTAAATAACACTAATTTTTCATTTGTAAAAATAACTTTTATAGGACTAGATTTATACTGATTCAAATCGAACTTTTTCTTTATATTTTTTACTATTTTCAGGAAAATATCTTTCATTCAAAGTATTCATATGTTAAATATGTACTGAATTAAAAGTATGAGGATAAAATTAATTTTTTTCAATTATTATTCAAGTTTATGTACTTTAGGAACAAATTTAAGAAATTATTAATTATTTTTTAGTATTACTAATTTATTTAGTCATTCGATAACGATGATTAATATATTTAAGAATATCCTGTAATCATTTGTCAAAATTTCCTAAATTAAACAGAAGATTAATTTTATACCGAAAAAGACGAAAATTTTCAATCAAAGCGATGAATTTCCAACTAAAGTTATGAATATTTTACCAAAGAAGTGAATTTTTAAAAAAGAAGTTCAACCTTCAACCAAAAAAGATTTTAAACCAAAAGCACTGAAATTCATCCCAAAAAGATGAATTTTCAAGAAAATATTTGAATCCTCGATCATGAGAGATTTTTCTTCGATTAAACAGTTGTCTTTTCAGACAATAAAAGAACAACAAATTTTTAACTTAAACGATGAATTTTCAAATCAAAAAGATGAATTTTCAACGTAAATGTTGAATCTTCAACCAGAAAAATTAGTGATTAAAAAAGGAGTTCCACTTTCAACCAAGCAGTTGATATTTCAACGAAAAAAGATAAATTCTCGAAAAGAAAATGTAATACTTGATATTTCAACCAACGAATTTTTTTAATTTAAGTCAAAAACAGTTCAATTCAACCAAAAAACACGAATTTTCAACAGGATAATTAATTTTCAGCCAAACAGTTGAATTTTCTGCCAAACTATTGAATTTTTAACCCAAAAATATTTTTCAAAAAGAAAGGTAATTTTCAATCAAATAATCGAATTTTCAACAAAATATTTGATTCCTCGACCAAAACTAATTATTTTCTACCAAAAAGTTGCATTTCTAACCAAAAAAGATGAAATTTCTACCAAAAGAAAGGAATTTTTACAGCAAAAAGACGAATTTTCAACAAAAAAGTAGAATTCTCAACAGAATAGTTGAATCCTAAACCAAAGAAGATTTTTTTTATTAAACAGTTGCATTTCTAAACAAAAAAGATGAAATTTTTACTGAAAGGAATTTTTAAACAAACAAGAAGAAATTTCAACATAACAGTAAAATTTTTAGCCAAATAGTTGAATTTGCTACCAAACTATTGAATTTTCAACTCGAAAATATGAATTTTTAAGAAGAAAGTCAATTTTCAATGAAATAGTTGAATTTTCAACAAAATAGTTGAATTTTCAACCAAAAACATGAATTTTCCACTTGAATGATGAATCTTGAAACAAAAAAAAATAAGTGATTAAAAAAACAGTTTCACTTTCAACCAAGTGTTTGATAATTCAACCAAAAAAATAAATTATTAACAACAAAAATATAATAGTTGATGTTTCAAGCAAAAATGATTTAAATTTCGAATAAAAAACATTTGAATTCAACCAAAAAAGACGAATTATCAACCAAACAGTTGCCTTTTTAACCCCCAAAAAAACAACAAATTTTTAAATTAAACGATGAAAAAACTGAATTTTCAACAAAGTAATTCCACTTTCAGCGGAGTAGTTTAATTTTTAACCAGAAATGATAAATTCTCAACGGAAAATGTGATAGTTGATATTACAACCAAATAAGATTAAAATTTTAAATCAAATACATTTGAATTTGACCAAAAAAGACGAATTTTCAACCAGGTAGTTAATTTTCAGCCTGACAGTTTAATTTTCTACCAAATAGTTGAATTTTCTGCCAAACTGTTGAATTTTTAACCCGAAAATAAATTTTCAGCAAGAAACCTAATTTTCAATCAGATAGTCTAATTTTCAACAAAATGGTTGATACCTCGAGCAAAACTAATTATTTTCTACCGAAAAGTTGCATTTATAACCAAAAAAGATGAAATTTCTACCAAAAAAGTGGAATGTTTACAGCGAAAAGACGAATTTTCAGCAAAAGTGTAGAATTCTTAACAAAATAGTTAAATCCTCAAAGGAAAAAGATTTTTTCTTAATCAAACAGTTGCATTTCTGAACAAAAAAAAAATGAAATTTCTACCAAAAGGAATTTTTAAACCAAAAAGACGAATTTTCAACATAACAGTTGAATTTTCAACCAAAAAAATTGAAATTTCTACCAAACAAGAGGAATTTTTAAACCAGAAAGACAATTTTTTGACAAACTAGTTGAATTTTTAACCAAAAATATGAATTTTTCATCTAAATGATGAATCTTGAAACAAAATAAAAATGAATGATGAAAAAGTAGTTCCACTTTCAACCAAGTGTTTGATAATTCAACCAAAAAAGATAAATTCTCAACAAAAAAATATCATAGTTGATGTTTCAACCAAAAAAGATTTAAATTTTAAATTGAAAACAGTTGAATTCAACCAAAAAAGACGAATTTTCAACAAAACTGTTGCCTTTTTAACAACAAAAAAACAACAAATTTTCGACTTAAACGATGAATCTTCAACCAAAAAACTGAATTTTCAACAAGGTAGTTCCACTTTCAGCCATGTCCAACCAAAAAAGATGAATTCGCAACGAAAAATGTAATATTTGATATTTCAACGAGAAAGTATCCAAATTTTTAATCAAAAACATTTGATTTTAACCAAAGAAGATGAATTTTTAACAAGATAGTTAATTTTCAGCCAAACAGTTGAATTTTCTACCAAATAGTTGAATTTTCTGCTAAACTATTGAATGTTTAACCCAAAAATATGAATTTTCAAGAAGCAAGTTGATTTTCAATCAGATAGTTGAATTTTCAATAGAATAGTTGAATTCTCAACCAAAACTCATTATTTTCTACCAAAAAGTGGCGTTTCTAACTAAAAAAGATGAAATTTCTACCAAAAGAAAGAAATTTTCAAATCAAAAAGACGAATTTTCAACCAAAGAGTTAAATTTTCAACCAAGAATTATTAGCCGAGTTATTAGCCATGCTTTTTTTCAAACTAATTTTTCATGTAGGAAGATCAGTCTTGAAATTTATTTTTTTAAAGTGAGTATTAAAAAAAATTGCATTGAAAGGAAAGTAATTGGGAAGTTTATAAAATTATAAATATTCAGGGGTGAAGTTAACTCTCGAATATTTTCAAATCTTTTTAATTTATAAATAAACTAAACTTTCTGAATCAAAATAATGTGAGTGTTCTAAAAAATACTAAATATTATTATAATAAAAACACTAAGAGAAATATTTGATGAAGCAATACAATTTTTGTCAGTTCAATCATTCTAAAGACAGCAAAATATTTGGTTGATAGTTCACCTAGAAAAATATGTTGCTTAGTAAAGTTTAGTTGCTTTCACAAACTTGATTTAACAAAATTTAAATAATTTCGTAAATTTAACCGAATTCGATTAAATGTAAAGTATTATTATAAGGCTTGTTTTCGGGCCTAAAACAAAATCGATGGGATAGTCAAGTGTCATAATGGTTTTCTGTTCCTTCTGAGTATGAATGATTTTTTAAATAAAAATATTTTATTTTACAAAAATTTGCAATTTTATTAAAAATTGATGAGAGTATACACTATAGACAGTAAGTCAGTGGCACACTGACTTTGATTCGCGCTCATTAATGGCTTGGATAACTACCGCGTTTACAACAATTCAGCTTTCTAGCACGTAGAGGGCAAAGAGTTTTACGAGTCAAGTTTGAATCGCGATGGGCGGATTGAAATGCATTCCATGCTAAAGACGATCTTCCCGTCATAGTTTCCACCAAGGTTTCCATGGAAAATAGTGAAATATTTACAGCCTTGTAAACATAATTTTGCGCCTTGAAATAAATCCAATTTCATGCCCCTTTTCATTAAAAAGCGATAAACCACCGCAAAAATCTTTTAATATTTCATCAGTATAATGTTGAAAATGTTATGGTTTCTTAACAATTGAGGGGCCGGATTCGATAACCGCCTAGAAATTTTTCTCGCTGAGCGACGTTGGTCCCTGGACGCTTTTCAAACAAGTTTCGAATTTTAATTTTCAAAGTACATATTTTTATAGGAAATTTAATTGCGCATCTTTTGCCTCTGAACAAAAAGTTGTAGGTTTTGCCGTTTTCAATGCAAACCGACAAAACCCGTTTTTTAGAAAACAATTTTTTTGTCTTTTTTTACTTCAACTCGCTATAATTCGGCCAAGTCTTAGATTTTTTTTATGAGATTTTCAGGAAATTTCTTCTATGATGTCCTACGAGTGGTAGATTAAAAAACATATTAATTTTTTTTTTTAAACGAAAGTTCTGGATTTTTATCTGAGGCATTGCATAAATCCTGCATTCATATCTTCAAACTCATGGGGAGTCGAGCGAATTTTGAAAAACAAAAAACTTCTAGCGGGAAAGTTGTTCAGAAAGATACAAATATGTTTTTTACGAAAAGAATTATTTAAAATGAATCGTCATTAAAAAGTTACGAAGGTTTTATTTCGGCCGCGCGGCACGTTTCTTCTCGCGCATGTGGGTGATTCTCATCAAATATACACACTTGTGTAACCGCTAAATATTTTATTAATTAAAGACACTAATATAATGCGTCTAGGTGTTTTCAATGCAGTATGTTGGCTTTTATCAGGGGCATTTGTAAAACTAGAAAAAAAATTTTTTTCTATATCTAAAAATTCGCAAAAGTGCGAAATGTAATCTCCCCTGGCTATAACTTCCTATGGGTCGGATGGTTCCACATGTAACTGAAGATGCAATTATCAACTTTGATCATTCAAATTTAGATTAAAATAATTTTGTATATAGTCTAATGTAATGATATTGAAGATGCGTTTTTATATTTTTTATCTTAGCCTTCAGAGCTTATTGAACTTTGTAACCACTTTTTGATTTGCGGATGTACCTTTGCAGTTCAGACTCTGCAGAAAAATTGTTTTGCGAAAATATGTTTTTTGGCTCCATAGGGAATAAATGTGAAGATGTACTCCATAAATTATAACTTTTGCATGAATGCTAAAATGTGTAATAAGCAAAATATAAGACATTTTCCGCGAAAATCAGGCGCGTATCTTTATTACTGTAATTCCCCTGGTACGTTGTATTTCTAAGAAACGCAACTTCGCTCGAGACAATGTATTATTTATCAGTCAGAATTTATTAAACTACAGGGTGTCTACTCCCCTGGAAAACCTGGAATTATCAGGGAATTTAATTGGTCAGGGAAAGCCAGGAAAAGTCAGGGAATTTTGTTTGGAGTCAGGGAATTGTTTCAAACGTGCTAAAATTTTGTTTCAAGTTGTACTATGAAAATAAATAACAATTTTTTTATGAAAGTAAATTTTCATTACTGGATTTCTGTTTATTTAAATGACAGTATTGATTTATTTGTTGAAATACTTATAATTTTTCACATATATAACATATACTTCCGCATATAAAAAAGTAGCTATGCAGGAACCTCAAGTTACTTTAGTCAGTGACTGTGAATGTAATAAGTTACTATTTTCACGAAGTAACTGTACCTGTTTTTAGTAAATTTTTTTATGGAACTTTCCCAACACTGCATATAACTTTACATTTGAATGATCCTAAATTTAGTTAAAATCGGTTCCACTTTTCTTTTTAAAATATTATACAAAAATATTATAGGATACAAATTTGAATTGAATACTACAAAAATTTATAGAAATTTGAGATGCAAATATTTTAAATTACATGAAATTTTCCATTCTACAATTATTAATCCAAATGCCACAAAGGTAGAATACAAATTCAAAAAAAAATGTTTGACGAAAAAAATAAAAATAAAGAAGGGTAATAAGTTATAACACTAATATTGGGCTACACTTTAGTAGTGGGTCTCCCCCTCTAATTCCTAAGTGAGAATACTAAATAAGAAAATAAATATTATAAACCTGTAAAGCCTGTAAAAAAACATTTGACAAATCTCGAGCTGAACAGTATCTAAGGAGTTATTATCACTATTTATTATGTAATCGTACAACAAATTTTAATCAATTATAAATAAAAACATGAAATGCCTTTTGTCAGTCGTCTATTGGATTTTCGACAATCGAAGTCCAGCCGATCGAATCGAAAAAAACCGATCCGACGTAATGCGCGTCGAATATCGAATTTTCGACATTCGACTCACTGGCCAATCGAATCAAAAAAACCGATTCGATGGTAGGACGTATCGAATGTCGGTTTTTCGACATTCGATTGGCGGGTCGATCGAATCGAATAAAACCGGTCCGACGATAGCACGCGTCGAATTCGATTTTTCGACATTCGAAGCGCGTCCAATGTCGATTTGAAATCGAATCGAATTTTTTTGCACACATCTAGTTCTTAACCAAAAAAGTTGAAATTTCTACGAAAAGAAATTAATTTTCAAAACTAACAGACGAATTTTCAACAAAATAGTTAAATTTTCAACAAAATAGTTAAGTTTTAACGAAAAAGATTAATTTTCAACTTAAACGATGAACCTTTTACCAAAAAACAGAATTTATAACGAAGTAGTTCCACTTTAGACCAAGCAGTTAAATTTTAATCAACAAAGTCAATTTTCTATCAAAAAAACGAATTTTCAATAAAATACATAAATTTTCAACCAAATTGTTTGATTTTCAACTAAAAAAAATTTTGAACCAAAAATTAAATAGTTAAATTTTCAGTTAAAAAAATTAATTCTCAACAAAATATTCGAATTGCCAACAAAATTGTGAAATTTTCAACCGAAAACGATAAATTCTTAACGAAAAATGTAATATTTGATATTTCAACCAAGAAACATTCAAATTTTAAATGAAAAACAGTTCAATTTTACCAAAAAGCACGAATTTTCAACAAAATATTTAATTTTCAACCAAACTGTTGATTTTTCAAGCCAAAGAAATGAATTTTCTTCAAAACAGTTGAATTTTTAGCTCGAAAATATGAATTTTAACAAACAAGTTAATTTTCCATGAAAACAAATTAATTTTTTTACAGAAAAGTGCATTTTCAACCAAAAAAGATGAAATTTCTAACAAAAGATTAATTTTTAACCCAAAAGGACAAATTTTCAACAAGAATTGAATTTTTAATCAAGAAAGATTTTTCAGTTGTGAAAGAAAAAATATTTTAACCAAACAGTTGCATTTTCAAGCAATACAGACTAGTTTTCTACAAAATAGACGACTTTTCCACAAAACAGTTGAATTTCGAACCTTAAAATATGAATCATCAACCAAAAATTTAATTTTCTAGCATGTAGTTTAATTTTAAAACCAAAGAAGGTGAATTCTCAACGAAAAACGTAATAGTTGATATTTCAATCGAAAAAGATTTAATTTTCAAATCAAAAACAGTTGAATTCAACAGAAATAGTCGAATTTTCAACAAATTAGTTCAATCATTAACTAAAACAGATTAATTTTCAACTAAACAGTTGCAATTTTAACCAAAAAGATTAATTTTCTACCGAAATAAACGAATATTCAACAAAATACATAAATTTTCAGCCAAATAGTTAAATTTTCAGTCAAGAGGATTAATTTTCTACCAAAAAAGACGAATTTTCAACAAAATACTTGAATTTTTTAATACAAAAGATAAAATTTCTACCAAAAGAGATGAATTTTAAAAGCCAAAACACGAATTTTCAACCAAGAAAGATTTTTCGGTCAAGAAAGAAAAAATATTTCAACCAATTTGTTAATTTTTCAAGTAACAAACAGAGACATTAAGCCATCGACTCTATAAAAACAC
>JAUMHM010000049.1:24355285-24369850 GCA_032362435.1 Melikaiella ostensackeni
CCCCCCCCCCCCCCCCCCCCCCCCCCCCCCCCCCCCCCCCCCCCCCCCCCCCCCCCCCCCCCCCAAAATAGCCGAAAATTGGTAATGTAGTTTATGGACGACCCCTTAAAGGAAAAATACATCGTTTTAACAGAAAATATAAATGAGTTTTTACATAATAATTTATCCATTAATTTAATAAATATATTTACGTAGAGTCTGATATTCATATGGAAATGTACATTTTGTATGATTCAATACAAGAAATAGGTATCAGTAAAAATTGTCAAAGTACAGAAAATCGTAGGTTATTATTTTAAGCTTGAACATTAATACTATGAACATTATAGCTAGTTATCAATTGTTTTCAAATTTGTGTACTGTTGCGGATAAAAATAATAGTTGATGATTTACTGTGTTTTGTGTTGAGGACGAATTAAATGTTATCTGCGTTTTGAGAATTATGTATAAAGGTTGAAGAAATTATCTTCCTTTTGATCTTCTTCTGGATCATCAGAACACCGACCAGTATGAACGACGAATAACTCATTTTCTGAAAAAATGTTAAACATTAATCACCCTTATCAAACTGAATGAAAGTTAAGAAGTTGAGATTATTTCTGAAGAAAAGTTTCGATCGAGATTCGAGATTTGATTAGAGAACGATAGAGGTCTAGTGGAAAAATTATATCGTCAAGTAAAGGAAATGTTGAATCAAATTTTGGTTGATTCAACAAAATTTTAATTGATTTAAACACATTAGTTGGTCCATTCTACCAATTATTCCACCTACTAAAAGATTTGACTAAAACAACCAAAAAATCTAGTTGGGTCGAGCAAATATTTTATTGTTCACATAATAAGCTATGCTTGAACCAACGAAAGTTCCGTTTATTCAAGCTAATCGTTTTCGGAGTGTAGTTATTTTATGATATTTGAATAATTATGCCACAAATTATAATTATAGTATACTTAACCATAATTCAGTTTGTACAGTCAACTTAATTATAATACAATAATTTATATTTTCTAAATAATTCCATAAAAATCATTATTTTACGCACCTGCATTCACATTTCCTTGTATTTTGGCTTCCCTTACTACACATTCAAATAAACACGGGTTACTATAAGTTTTTCCATTGCTGGCACAAACTGGATTATAAATTTTTGGACATGGGCACAACGCTTTCGTCATTATAACTGCGAGGGCCAGAACCAGAACAATTGTAAAACGCATGCTTCCTGAAAGTTCATACATTTTACTGGCATTTGTTAAGCACGATCCCTTCACTTTTACGTATATGTCGAAATTTATAATTTATAATCAGCTACATTATACGGAAATTAAATATAACTTTCAGATGTAAATGATAACAAAAAGTATGCATAATGTCTAAGAGAACAGATAAAGTTTTCGGCAAAATAGTGTGTTCCCATGTCTATACAAAAAGATAAAGATCAAACATCATTTTCTAAGATCTAACATTTAAGTGAGAAAATCTGTCTAAAATTATAGTGAAAATAACATAATGTAATTATGATAATAATAATTCCTAAAATTATAATATATTTGTTGTAATTAATAAATTAATATTAGAAACGAACAGGTAATGTCGCTTACCTATTTTGAGTCGTGACAATCTTTCAGAAAAAAGTTTCAATACTGAAGCACCTGAGGATTGCAACACTTGTGAAATTCTTTATTCGAACTAAGATGAGGTGATCGGCTTTATTGTCTTAAATACTTAAATGTATCGTTTTAAGATAAGAATAATCGATGGCAGCAATAAAGTAGTACAGGGCTGCACCTATATAAATACCTATTTTGAAATAATACGTCAGAAATTTAGATTAAAATTGACAACAAAATTGCGTATTATTCACTACAGTTTTGAATTTAACGTTTTCTTATATCATTTTTCATTTGACTTATATTTAAAAGACGTAATTATTTATAGAAACCCATATTTTAAACAGATAGGTTACTATCATTAACCAAAAATATTTAAAGTCCCTGATCTTGAGGAACCAAAAGTTTCCTCGTCCTATATTTAATTAATGAAAATTTATGATTTGTCTTAAGTTTACAAATTGCGATATTTTGTCCTCCAGAGTTTTCTTATGAATAATTGGTTTCATTTCATCCTCGCTTTCTGCAAAAATTCATTCAGTATTAAGCGTTAATCGGTGCAAAGATTGAATCAGTTAGTCACAGTTTTTATCAAACAATCACGACAAATTGTGTGGTGAACGTATTTTTCTTCATATGCCCTATCTATTTTGATTCGTGCAATAAATAGTCTAGTGACTTAATATTGATCAAGTAAACAGATATATTTCTTAGACATTTATTTATAGAGAACAGTTTCCTTCATAAAAGAAAGAATTTGGTAAAAAATCTATTTTTTATATGTCTAGATTGGACTTATTAATAGTTATCTTTCTGGCGTCCTTAACCAAACAGTTAAATACACATTTGTTAGTGTAAGTATTACCATCGCTCGCACAAACTGGATCTAAATTTCTCAAAGCAAAGACATCTTTCCTTATCCTCCAGTGTACCATCTTGTTTGTTATATTAATTTTGAATAAGTCAATTATATGACGTTTAAACTTATCCAGCTCTGACTAAAATTTAGAAAAGCTTAAAACTATTTGATCATTTTAATATGAAAAATAAATTAAATAGTTAAAAAATGTTTAAAAATGATTAACTGAAGGACACTACAGTACTTGAAGTTTAATGTCAAAACTTTTTTTATATGGTCACTAAGTTACCCTTCCAATAATGACAAAGTATATTTATTCTAAATTATAATAAAATATTGATTTAAAATTTGGTATACCCCGCCGTAGGCTATTGCAATAGGAGATTGTGTCATGAACAATTTTATTTAGAGTTCATGCTTCGACACGTTGCTAGTAATAGAAAAGATTAAAAACAGAGTTTTATTTAAAATTTATACCATACAATACAGTATGAGCGTTTAAAAATATCAATTCAGATTGAACATAAAAAACTGATATTTATTAAACCTTACTTAAGATATGAATACCATACATTTTGTAAAAAAGGTCATTTATTAATTTAAATGTTCTATAGTCATTACTCAACACATTTTCCTGCAGATGTTTTGCATCAATTGGTTCCAAAGTCGCTTCTTTGTTTTCTATAAAATTTCATCTGATCAATCGACACAAAGATTGGATCATTATTTCTCAATTTTTATCAAAGAGTCGCGAAAAATTGTTTACTGAACTTGTTTTCCTTCATAAACCGTATCTCGTTTAACGTGAGCAATAAATTTTCCATTTTGATTCAGAAGTAAATATGTATTGTTTTTTCATTCATATCAAAATGAGGATATTTTACTGGAATTTATTATAAAATTTGCACTCTCTACAGGTCATAAATATTTTTCAATGGATTTACAGGCTGCACTAATGTGGTCTAATAACAGATCTTAAAATACTTTTATTAACATAATAGGTATATTGAATTTTATCAGGGAATCAATTTATTATAGTCAGATCAATTTAAAGTAAAAAAGTTAATTTATTTTTTGGAGTCGATTAAATTTAAATTTGGTTACCATCAGTCATAAGTATACATCAACTATCATGCCGTAGGTATCATGAAATTGCTCTTGTCGACTGACCAAAAAATTCTAGAACCCTGAATTACCTGCAGAAGGTAAAGCGTTCTTTTACCAGTTAGCAGTAACTGAACCAATGTCGGTAAATTATTAACTGAAAGTTCATTTATCAAAGATTTTCACAAAATATGACTAGTTTGACAAGAGAATAAATAATATCGCAAATGTTTGTGGGAATGAGGTGAGGGGGGGATTCATTGTTGCGTATAACATGCTTTTCAAGAATTAAATTTATTAATACTTATTTTATTAATTTATAAACATAAAAATAATTTTTCGGTAGAAAATGATAAAAACGCAACTTTTTTGCAGTAGTAACTAATGAACTGTTTATTACATTAATTATTGGGTTTTATTGCATTGAATTTTTTATTTACGACCTAAACAATTATTTTATCTGTTGAGAAGGTTTTCAGCTGATTTAGTATTGATATAATTCGGTTTTCATACATTAGAAGGTTCATTCCTGTTTTCAGAACATTTTCCATGATAAGCAATCTTTACTTCTGATTCTGAAAAAATACATAAAATAAATTAATCTTGCTTTTCAAAGTAGATAAATTAAAACAAAATCATTCAAGGATATAAATTTTTAGTTCAGTTTATTCACATTTTTAAAAGCGTTTTGATTTTTTAGTGTAACAGTTTAGAATCTGAGGAAATATTTTTGTAATTTCAAAATGAAATGTCGAAGTTCTAAAGCAATTTAATTGATAAATAATATATTTTTTAAACCTTTGCCTTTGGTCATTTATCACCCGCTTTCTTTTTGGCATTGCTTACTGTTTATTTCAATAAACATTCGTTACTGTAAGTTTTACCATCACTGCCACAAACATAATATGAGTCTGTGCAAAGAAATTCTGAATTTTCTTGTGCTTTTGGACGACAGGCTTCATGCTAGACAATATGCGATTATTTTTTTCGAAGAAAAAAGAAAAGAAATATAAATTCTAGATAAATAGTCTTGATCTTAAAAAATGCCTATAGCTTTTTCAAAATCAGTTCGAGAAGTATTCGGCAAGTGACATAAAGTAAGGGTTTCGTAGGCGTAGGCTCAAATTCAAAAAAATTGTCATTTTTCTTACATTTCCTATTATTAAACCACTGACATAAAAAAAAAATTGACTGCTCCATACAATATGGAATCAAGTTTGTGTGAGTCCTTATAAAGAATCAGGTTTCAGTTGTTCTATATATGGAATAGTCTATTTTAATTGATTTTGGAATTTTGACTTTTGTTAATAAAATAAACAAAAGCAGGCCGTTCTGTAGATTTTGCGAATATTTTATTACGTGCAGTAGAACTTTGTGCTTGTTTATATTATTGCAAAAAATCATGCTGTCAAAAAAAAAGACTTGATTCCATATACAGAACAACTGAAATCTAATTCTTTATACGGACTCTCCCGAACTTGATACCATACTGTATGGAGCTGTATGGAGCAGTCGAAATGTAACATAGCAGATTTTTTCTCAATTCTACATGTCAAGAGCTTTAATTTGAGCCGTCCCCAAAGAAAATCGGACTAAACAAGAAGCTTTCAGTATAGGGGTCTGTTCACACCTCAATTTCCCTCTCCCTTCTCCTTTCCCCTAAATGATTGTTTGCTTGAAATTTGGAAATCAAATAGGAAGCAGATTTCTGCCAAGATTCTCAGTATTTTTCTATGCTCCGCAGTTGTCACTTTATGGGGCGAGTAGTTTTTTTTTTGAGGCGAGGTAAGAGACGGACATTCACTAGTATGAGATTACAAGGGTTTCCTGCGAAACCCTAAAAATAATTTTTTTATAGATGAGTACATCTCCAATTAATATACATAAAAAAGTGAGCAAATCATAAACATTATTACATATGGTATTCGTTGAGGATGATATGGAAAGGGAGAGGTTCAGAAAGATGTGTCAAGGAACTTAGAAAGAGGGGTTTTAAATAATATAGAATGAAACTGTAAAACAGAAACTTTAGTACTTATTTATCTATTTAATGAGACCTACACAGTGAAAAACATTAGTCAAAATTGTCAAATTTAAATTGTTGCAACTTTCAGCATTTGTTTTTACTGTGTATGTATTTTAAAACTCTCATACAATTTCAAAGATTTAGAGACATTGAAGGGCTTCATTTTCTAAAATGTTTACTTTACTTCTAAATTTTCATCAAACATTCTGATTCTTATCGAAATGTTTGAGTATGTAGTGGCTTATAATAATGACGTACAATCTTAGAAAGTTGAAAACAATTTGAAGGGTAAGAAGTAAAAATTTATTGAGTGTAAATATCTTGATTTACGTTTCCACTTCGTTATCTACATATGTACATCAAGTAGATAGTGCATGTAAATATATATATATATATATATATATATATATATATACACTTGGTGCACGCAGGTGCGAGATTCTAAAGGAGTCAGTTTTATCTACTCACAAAGAAAATGAGATCCCTTTTTGGTGCTCTGGTCATCTTAATGCTTTTCTTCAAAGCTATTAGTAAGTGAAATGATAATTATAATTTTTGTAATTATTGGCAAATGTAGATATCTAAATTGGAGAGGATATCCTCGGTCAACATACAGATCGTTTGTATCAGATATCAAGAGTTTTGTGTACCAGTAAATTTTTCTCATGGAATAGTATTTGCTTGTCAGTTTTCAGTGTTCAGATATTTCATGTAGGCTTTTGGTATCTTCGAATAAATTTTTAATATTGAAAACTCATAAATATCGTTTCTTTGTCTTTTGACAGACATGTCATTAGGTATGCCACCAATGCCCAAACTGAAAAAAGCTAGGCTGATGAAACTTTCAGGCGATGGTCTCCTTAAAACATATGTTCATGAAGATATTGAAGATAATGGTGTTGGAGAAACTTTGCTTGAGCCCGCTAGACACCGTAAACCTGCGAATAGTCAAGTTTCTAATTTGCAACAAAATAATCCCCTAGATTCAATAGGGCGTGAAGCTTACCGCTTGCATCAACAACGCTTTAGTCATCGTTATAGACAAATTCCTCCTCCACACTCATCAGGGAATGCAGCTTTACATTTGCATCAACAATCTGATGGAAGTGATAGCCAACAGACTCGTACACCGTCACAAATATTCCCTGGAAGTCCTGCATATATTCCTACTTTTGAACATCACGATAATCGTCCACACACTAATCCCCAATCTCCTCAGCATCCAGATTTCCAAAAACATGGGTCGCAAATTAATCCCTCGGGTTCAGCGTCGATTTATACCTACCATATGTATGAAAGCCATTTTAAGAATGGGGGTCAATCTGGAGGTTCTGGTTCGGGTTATCAAGAGTAACACTTACAGTTAAATAAGACAACTATCTTGAAAGCCAATATGTTAATGTACATATAACAAGAAATTAACGCAAGTGCGCTTAAACGTGGGTACATTTTGTATTAAGGAAAAAATAATAACAGATGCAGGAATTTTTTGGACATACTCGTATGTCCATGTACGTAAATCCATACGGACAACATGTGACTATTATAAATAGCCTTCTGATTCAAACGTGTATGTTTTCAAATTATGTTTTTTATATAATGTTCTTAAAAAACAGACATTATTTACTGACAATATTGCATTTATGCTGTTTTATTTTCAATCAAGTGTGTTTATTAATATTATAATATATCTTATGTTAACTTATAAGATTTGTCTTTTCGTTTTTCGTAAATTTCAAAATATCTAGATTAACGAGAAAAAAAATTATAAATATATTTTTATATAATAAACGGTACCTGCAATATTTGACTAATGCACTTTACACGAAGAAAAATAATCCGTTAAACTTACCAAAAAATCCGTAACCGTTACAGACTTCCTACGTTGATATAGTGACAGCATAGAATTTCAATAAGCGTTACTGTAAAATTTCTGTAACCAAAGTCTGGAAGTGTAACAGGTTTTATTTGTAACGCTAACATAAAACGTCTGTAATCTTTACAGATAAATATTTTTAACGATTACGAATAAAATCCTGTAAAGATTATAGGTAAATATTTGTAATTATTACGTATAAAAATCTGTAACGGTTACAGAAAAATATCTGTAACTATTGAAGGTACATTAGGTAATTATTTGTCCCCTCTAAATCCTCAAGTATCATCTTTAATCTAAAGTGATCGAATTGTTGCAAACAATTGGCAACTACATTGAATATTGTTAACTTGATTGCTAATTTTTTGCAATGATTTGATCACTTTAGAATTTAGATTACAAAAGATGATACTTTAGGATTTAGAGTGTGTTTTAAGATGGAATGTTCAAAAACTCCCAAATTTTCAAGCCTTTATTAAGAGCACATTTAACGTAAAAAAAACCATTCAGGAAGTCCCACTTCGGATCAAAATAAATTTTAGTTTGCTGCTACGCGCAGTTCGGGCAGCCATTTGCGGGTTCATTAAAGTATAATTTAGTGAGTACAAACTTCTGAAGATGGCACTACAGTACATAATGTAGCGCCATCTTCACAAATTTTATCTGGGGTATGCTGACTCAGGCCCGACCAGTTCCTGACTAGAACTTACTAGTTTAACTGTTCTATTAAGTTTCTGACCACTGCCCTAATTGAAATAGGGACAAATGGGGTGATTTTTTACATGGGTCGCTCACAATCGGACATGCACAATACTAAAGATAATAAACAAAAATTCACTTCACTTTTCGCGCCGTGTAACGTTGTTTATGAAGGCCATTTAACCGTTTCTCCCGAAATTATAACAGTGCGAATGTCAGGAACAGTGGCACTTTTACATACATAATTTTTTAGACGTATATTTATATTCTTCTAACCACTGGTATAAAACAAATATAATAGCAAATTTTATTTTTTATCGAAATTTTACATGCCAGTTGCTTCAATTTGAGCCGTCCCGGAAGAAAATCGAACTAAAAGAAAAGCTTCCAGCATAGTGGTCTTTTCTCCCCTCCACTTCCTCAATCCCTCCGCGTTTGTCCCCAAATGATTAGTTGGGTAAAATTTGCGATTTCTATACTGCCTTTCAAAGTAAAAAGATACATAAGTGACATTGTCGTTTAGATTGACTTCCAAATTGTCAAATAAAGGAGAATAAGCCTAAACCTCAAAATCTATATACGTATCTTTTTACCTTGGACGGCAGTATAGGTAGCTGATTTTTCTTAGTGATCCCATTATGTTTTTACGATTAGTAGTAGTCGATTAAATGGATCAAATACAAAACCTTCGGGTCGTGGCTTTTAATGGTTTTTTTTTATAAGCGTGGTAATGGATGGACACCTGAACCACTTTATAAAAGGATTTTGCCTATGAAACCCTAAAAAATGAATGTTTCTTTAATCTTCGTATTTATATTTCAAAGAGTTTGACTGACAGTAATATTTTACTTGAATTATAAATGATTTTCTTAGAAGGCTGTTCGAATAAAACTTCATTTTGTTTAATATGACAGTGACATAGAGTTAACTCTGAAATAAAATTATAATTTTGTAAATTAATACAACTCATTCACATCTCTTTATAAGGGTAAGTTCACAATTTCATTTCATCTTTCAATTTTTCTATAAAAATGTTTTAATTATTACACTTTAAGAAGGCATAAAAAGGTTAGCTTCAACTTCGTGTAGTTTGCCAAATATTCCAGTTTTAGTTTGGAAGGAATTTAAGTACTATAAGCCATTATTTACACCTAATTTAAATATTTTAAATTTTATAGTGCTTCTAAATTATTGAATGGTTTGGTATTCCTCTAAGACTTTGAAGAGCATTATTCAAAATATTGAAAGCTGATGTTGTCTAATGTTTCAGAAAAATGCTAGTAGCGCGTATATGCCTTATTGGTACCACAGATATAATCTGACAAGATTAAATAAACAATTTCAAGGAGAAGAGAGAAAAAGTTATTAAGGTTAAATATCTTTATCTATTTTTCCATTTCTTCTACATATAAACATCAAACATCTTGTATTTATGTAAGGGAGCGGATTTCCGAAAATTCATCAGTTGCCCTTTATAAGATTCTATAAGAGTCAGTTTTATCTATACCTATGAAGAAAATGAGGTGTTATTTCGGTGTTCTGGTCATTTCTATGCTTTTTTTCAATGAAATTGGCAAGTAGCATAATATTTTCAAATACTTGGCAAATGTATATCCTCGGTCAACATCTAGATCGTTTAGATCAGATATCAAGAGTTTTCTTCTGTACCAGCAGATTTTTCTCATGAAATGTAGTGCCTGCTTGTCAGTTTTCAGTGTTTAAATATTTTATGTAAAATTTAATTTACTAGAATTTCCATAAGTGACAGATCACGAGTGATTCACTGAATCTATTTTTCTTTTTAGAGAAACAACACGTTTGCTGAAAAAATGCAAGTTGAAAACACCGTCTTCTTCTAAATAAGATCAGGAGAAAATAACTGTATAATACCCCTAAACACCAGCAGAAACCTGACAAACGTCGATCTGATGTTAATTTAAATAGAAAATCAGATTCATCAACGCAACCAGCTTACAGGTTATATGAAGAACATTATTTCGATGAAAAAAGACATCCTCCTTCAGTAGGGGATGAAGCTTACTTTTTGTATCGACAATATAATATGCGCCACCGGCCTCAATTTTCACACAAATATCCCCAAGGTTCATCAGGACATGGAGCTTACCTATCGAATTAAGGACATTATAGCCAACAAACACATATTCCATCATATTCAGCAGGGAATCACGGTTATAATTATTTGCATCAATTGTATCGTGGAATTTCTGCAAGTGGGCCTATTCCTGAACATTCAGTTTTTCAGGAAGGAGTGCCACAAAATAATTCCTCAGGTTCAGCGGCGCTTAGTCTTACTATGCGTACCTGTATGAGCAGCAATTTGGGTAGGGTTAACCTGGCGGTTTAGGCTTTGCCTATCAAAACTAATACTTCCAGCCACCTTCACAGAAAAAGCTGGGGATAAGAAACGTTGCAGGTGAAATGGGGTAACAGCAAGTTGGGTAACTGAGGCTGGTTTTTCGTAGTTTCAACTTCGAAATTTCCCCGGCGGCTCGTTTTTTTAACCAAGACGGTTCGTTCTGGGCTTAAAATATCAGAAATTCATTTTCGGGCTTATGTCCAATGTTCATATACGTAATTTATTACAGAAAAATGAGCCCATTTGATAAATATAACAATAATGTAAGGCATAAGCCATTTTACGTCACACTCAAAATTATTTACTGAAAACATTGCATTTATGCTGCTTTCTTTTCAGTCAACTGTGTTTTATATAATATATCTTATAATATATCATATCTCAACATTTTCTATAACAAACAATACCCGTAACATTCGACTAATTTATAAGAGTAACATAAGTTGCTTTATATTTATAAGTAAGTTATAAGTATTTATAAGTTGAACATATTTCATCTATTAAAAATTCTTGTGTCAAACAGCTAGTATAATATTAGCTAGCAGATTTTTGAGCAATCATAAGTTATCTTTTAGGAGATTCTAAAAGAGATCGTTTTATCTAAGTACATTCATCTCGCGTAACTTTGCCGCCCTTTCTTGTACCGGCTTCACGGTTGTTCACGCTTGACTGCTTCTGTCTCACCCCCTAAGCGTCCCTTGACGCCCTATACTCAAGGTCTTCGCTCGGACAGTCAGTGCCGTATCAAAAGTGGTTTACATCGCGACTCTCTGGGCATATACTTTTGTACGTGTGCCGGGTTCAGAGACTATATATGCGGTCCTGAGTGTTTACTCATTCGTCGCTTTAAATCCGGTTGAAACTAGATTTTAATAGCACCCGTTACTGTGTTGACCAGACCCGAGGCCGGCACAGTTACTCGAGATGAGTGCACCATGAAAATAACGTTCATTTTTGGTGCTCTAGTCATCTCTATGCTTTTCATTAATGAAGTTGGTAAGTATGTATAATAAATCTTATCATTCTTTTAATACTTGGCAAATGTAGATCGTCGGTCAACATCTAAGATCGTTTGGATCAGATATAAAGAGTATTGTGTATTAGCAGATTTTCTAATGGATAGTAGTGTTTCATTACGCTTTTGGTGTTTTTAAATAAATTTTCAACATTGAAAATTCATAAATCTCTGTTGCTTTTCGACAAAAATGTCATCAGGGATGCCACCAAAGAAAGCCAAAAATGCAAAACTAGTGGAGACTAATTTCCAACAATCTGCAGAAGCTTACCAATTGTTTCAACCAAATTATAGGCAAAATCCTCCACCGAAAATAGTCCATAGAACTCCTGTAAATACGCCTAGTTTTTCACAAAACAATGCAAATTTAAACAATAATCATCAGCATCATAGTCAAAATCCTCATCATCCATACTTATCAGAAGGTGAAGCTTGCGATTCATTTCAACAATATTTTGGTCCACATTCTCATCCTCCACCACAAAAAGTTTACCATAATTATAATAAACCTTCAATAATAGTCCATACGACTAGTGTAATGAAGCCTAGTTTGCAACAAAACGATGCCGGCTTACACAGTAATCATTTACATACTACTAATCCCCAAGATTCAGTAGGGCTAGAATCTTATGATTTGTTTGAAAAACATTAAGAAAAATTCCCTATCCTTCTTCTTCGTCAGGGCATGCAGCTTACGATCTGTATCAACAATATCATAGCAGACGTTCTCATACTTCATTAGAAAAATTTTCTGGGATTCCTGCATCAAATTTTCACGAGAATCATCCACACACTAATCCCTAAGATTAAGCTTCTGAATTTGGAAATACGAGTAGAAACTAATTCATCCAGTTAAATAAGGCAACTATATTAAAAACCAACATAATTGTACAAATAACAATAATGTAACGCATAAGTGTTTCAACACTGAGAGAAAAGATTACTTGAATCAAAGAAATGTATTACTGAATACGTCGAATCAAATAATTTTTTGATCGAAAGAAATCTTTCTTATAACAAGAATGATTTTTTTCATATCAAAAACATTATATCTTGAAACAAGAGAAATTTTCTTGGACCAAAGAAATATTTAATTGGACGTATGCAATACTGTATATCTTTGATTCAAATAATTTTTTCTCAGTGTACGTCACACTCGTTGTTATTGTAAATGGCCTTCTAATTCAAACATGTATGTATGTTCTCATATTATGTTTTTATGTAATATTTTTTTTTTAAATGCAGACATTATTTACTGATGATATTGTATTTTAATTGTTTTTTTTTTTCAATCAACAAAAAAACGTTGATCTTCAATAGTATGCCGAATTCACTTCAGTTTTGAGTAGCAACAAAAATGAGACACAAAAATAGATGAAGGCCCAATGAAAATTTTTATTGTTAAAAATGAGATGCAACAAAGTTCACACCAATGGTTTTCTGCGTTGTGTTTACAATAATATATCTTAAATGTTAACATAAGGTCTGTCTTTGCTTTTCTGAAATTTCGAAATGCCTTTAGAATGACCAAAAAAATGGACATTGTTTGTTTATACTTTTTTGTAACTCTTCCTTAAACAAAGTTTTGATTTCTTAAAAGCTTCATAATTTAAACTTCTTGAATTTTATATACTTTGGAATGTAGACAGTAATCTCGATTTTTTCCACAAATTGGAATTTTTAAAATTTATTATAACTTCAAATTGGAATTGTCCGATTCCGATTGACTGAAAAGTGGAAATAATGTATTTTCCGATTACGATTTGTTTTCGTCTTAACGCCCTGTGATAGTAACCTCAAAATATTTTTACCCACAATTTTTTCGTCATCATCCTGAAATTTTTTTGTTACTATAAATATTTAGCAGTTGATAAACCTTTCTTAGTGACTATTCTATGGGAAAACATGTGTACTTTTGCAGCATATGTAAGATATGGGGTTGATTCCCTGATAATGTTAACAAATAGATATTTCTATTGTTTAACCATTGTTTCGAATAGATTATTTGCAATATGCTCTTTTTTATTTGAATACATCAGCATTTTGTCGTATTGTTAAATTATTTTTATACTGACTTCTACCTGCCTATACTGTAAATTTAATTATGTTGTTATTTTTCAAGATGTATAATTCAATAATTGTAATGACTAAAAATGAAATGTAACCGTTTCTTAAGTATAACCTGAAAAAAAAAACTAAACATCTTTGATCTAATTGGACATAATATTGCTTCTTCTAAAACCTGCTAAATGTCGATGCAACTTTAAAACTTTAGTTAATCAAATAATAATGTTTTCTCTAATTTAATTTTTGTTTTTAATAAACATTTTCCTCTTTTTTTTGTAACAAACTTTATCTGAAATTGTCGTCTTTTCATTGTAAAATATATAAATGATATACAGACAATAACAAAAAAAAAATAGGTAAAAATCATCCTTAAAATTATTCAACAGCACGTGGAAAATGTTATATGGATTGGAAATTCTTGAATGAACACGTGTGTTTTAAGTTTTTTTTATAATGTTTACGTAAGTGGTTGTTGTTTTCTCACAATTATGCAATGTTGAGGCCATAGATAAAAGTATACACTATTGTAGGGTCACGCTCATAATTCGTGATTTATTATTCAACTTTAATTATATTTTATTAGTAGAGGAGAAAACCCGTCTATGAGCTAGGCGTGTAATAAGAGATAGCGGGGTTTCTTCTAATTGTCAAATAAGAGTTCCTATTGGTTCTGTCACGAACTTAGAGCCCTTGAGGGAAAAACCAATTTAGTGTGAAAGTCAGTTTTGTATTGTGCGTCTTATGGTTATGAGCAAAGATTTTCGAAATCGGATGTTCTCGACTTCCCTAAAGGTGTGTTTTAACCCTTATTTAGCATGTACTAAATAAATATTTTCCAATAAAATTTGCATGGATGGATGGGGAATGTCTGAATGAATAGTAAAATACAGGAAATGTTAAAGTTCTTAATTGTAGGCGTTATGTTTGGTAA
>JAUMHM010000049.1:24388501-24402366 GCA_032362435.1 Melikaiella ostensackeni
TTAATTAATAGAACTCAATAGAAATATCCAACTATATTTGGTTAAAAGGTAATTTTTTGTATTGGTTTAAATGTCCACTGTTATATTTTTGGTTCGGAATTCATCTCGGTTGGATAAAAACTCTACTGGCTGGTTGAAAATTTAATTATTTTGTTAAAAATGCAACTATTTTATTGAAAACTCATCTTTTTTGGTCAAAAATTCAAACTACTTGATTAAAGTTTGAACTACTTTGTTAAAACTAAATTTTTTCACTGAAAATGTAACTATTCCATTTTTTGTTGAAAATTGATATTTTTAATTGAAAATTGATCATTTCTAGTTGAAAATTAATCTTTTTGGTTGAGAAATCATGTATTTTGTTGGAAATTTGCCTTTTTGCAGAAAGTTGATTTTCTTGATCAAAATTTCATTTTTTTTTTGGTCAAAAATGCAATTTTTTGATTGATAATTAATCTGTTTTCGTTGTAGATTCATCAATCGTTCTGAAAATGAGTCTTTTGTGGTTGAATTCAACTTTTTCATTCAAAATTAAAAACTTTTTTGGTTGCGATATCAACTATGACATATTTTGTTGAGAATCCATCTCTTTTAGCTGAAAAATCAACTACTTGGTTTAAAATTGAACTACTTTGTTAAGAATTCATTTTTTCTTAAGATTCACCTTTTGAAAACCTTTTGGTTGAAAATTTAACTATTTTATTGAAAATTTGTTATTTATTTTGTTGAAAATTAATTTTGTTATCTCAAAATTTAACTATACATTCCATTTTTTGTTGAAAACTTATCCTTTATACGAAGAAAATTCAATTATTTGGTAGAAAATTCATGTATTTGGTTGAAAATACGCCTTTCTGTAGAAAATTAATCTTGTTTGTTGAAAATTCATCTTTTGAAAAAGTCGTTTTGTTTACTTGAATTCAGCTGATTGAAAATTCTTTTTTTTGTGTTGAAAATTAATGTTTTGAGCTGAAAATTTAATTATTCCATTTTTGTTTGAAAATTTATCTTTTTTAGTTGAAAACTCAACTATTTAGTTGAAAAATCATTTTTTTCTGAAAATTAATTCCCTTGATGTAAATTCATATTTTTGGGTTTAAAAGTCAGCTGTTTTCTGAAACATTCGACTTTTTAGCTTCAGAACTGAACTGTGTTTTGGAAAATTCGTCTTTTCTGGGTAGAAAATGAATCGTGCTTGTTAAAAATTCAGCTAGTTGGTTAAGAAGTGAACTATTTTGTTGAAAGTTTAATTATTTTGTTGAAAATTCAACTATTTTGTCAAAATCATCTTTTTTGGTCGAAAATTCAACTGTTTTGTTGGAAATTCGTCCTTTTGGATTGAAACTTATTCTTTAACGGTAGAATGAACTTTTCGGTTTGAAAATTCAACTGTCTTCTGAAAAACTCGTGTTTTTGCCTTGAAGATTCAACAATTTGGTTGAAAATGCAACTGTTTTTAGTAGAATTTTAAACTTTTTTGTTTGAAAATTCGACCATTTGGTTGAAAATGCATCTTTGTAGGTTGAAAATTCAACTGTTTTGTTAAAAATTTATTATTTTGTTGAGAATTCAACTATTTCGTTAAATCCGTCTTTTTTGGTCGAAAATTCAACTGTTTTGTTGAAAATTCATCCTTTTGGGTTGAAAATTAATCTTCAAGGGTTCTTGTTCGTAACTCAACTTTTTTTATTGAGAATTCAACTTCCTTCGAGAAAATTCGTCTTTTTGGCTTGAAATTTTAACTATTTGGTTAATAATTCAACTATTTTGTTAAAAATTCGTTTCTTTTGCTTGAAAGCTCAAGTATTTGTTGAAATTGCAATATATTTCGATTTAAAATCTTTGGAATTATTATTTTTCATGACTTTATTAACTAAGGATAGGGTACGCGTGTCCTTTGAATGCCTTTCTACAAGATTTTGATACATTTATAATGGACTTTAGACAGTTTATTCACGTATCATTAACGCAAAGTCTGTATTTCGCGACCGCCATCTTGGACGCCATTTTCTTCAGGGATCCGCAAGCTTAAAATCCAAAAAATCGTCATATTCATTTTCAGGACATCGAAAACTTTTGGTTAAATGAGTAGTCCGCTCGCCTGTAACGGGCCATCCATAAACTACGTTACCAATTTGTTGGGAGGGGGGGGGGGGGGGTAGTGGAAGTAAAGTTATGATCTTAGATAACGTTTAGTACGTTTCCTGATGATAAATTCTAACAAAATTTGTGAACTTTGCGAATGATAGCCCTACAACGGCACAGTTCAATAATAACATGAGAAGTTTGAAAATCAATCAACTATTTTTGGTGAAAAGTTAATTTTTTTGGTTGAAAATTTAATTATTTTGTTGAAAATGCAACTACTTTGTTAAAAAGTCGTCTTTCTGGGTCAAAAATTCTACTACTTGGTTGAAAGTTGAACTACTTTGCTAAAAATTCATTTTTTTTGTTTGATGATTCACCTCTTTCGTTTAAAATTTAACTATTGTGTTGAAAATTCGTTTCATTTTTGGTTGAAAATTACTTTTTTTAATCGAAAATTTAACTATTTCATTTTTAGGTGAAAAATTTTCTTTTTTAGTTAAAACTACTTCTCATTGGTTGTAAATTTAACTATCTTATTGACAATTCTTTTATCTTTTGTTGAGAATTAATTTTTTTAACTGAAACTGTAATTATCACATTTTTGGTTCAAAATTCGTGTATTTGGTTGAAAATTAATGTATTTTCTTCAAAAGTCGAATTTTTTGGTTGAATTGAACTATTTTTTATTTTAAACTTAAATCTCGTTTGGTTGGAATATCAACTATTACATGTTTTTTTGAGAATTCATCTATTTGATTGAAAATTCATGTATTTTGTTTGAAAAATCAACTACTTGGTTTAAAATTGAACTACTCTGAAAAAAATTTATTTTTTTGTTGAAAATTGATATTTTTGGTTGAAAATTCAATTATTTGGTAAAAAATTAAACTATTTATTTGAAAATGTAACTACTTGTTAGAAAATTAACTTTTTTGGTTGAAAAATATATATTTGTGGGTTGAAAATTCAACTGTTTTATAGATAATTCGTCTTTTTGGTTTCAATATTTAACAATTTTGTTGAAAATTAATGTATTTTGTTGAAAACCCGTCTTCTTTGGTTGAAGATTAATATTCTTGGTAGAAAATTCATTTAATTGTTGAAAATTTAACCATTTGGTTAAAAGTTCATCTTTCTTGTTTGAAAGTTTAACTCTTTTGTTAAAAATGGTCTTTTTGGTTTGAAAATTCATATCTTTCGACACAAATATTATTTTTTTGGTTAAAAATGCAACTGTTTGGTTGAAAATTAATCTCTTTCGGTTGATGATTCAACTATTTGGTTGAAATCTCATGTATTTTGTTGAAAATTTGTCTTTTTTGGTAAAAAATAATTTTTCTTTCTTATTTCATCTCTCTTGGTTTAAAATTCATCGTCCTTGGTTGAAAATTCAACTACTTGGATGAAAGTTAAACAGCTTTGTTAAAAATTTATTTTTTCTTCAAAATTCACCTCTTTGGATAAAAATGTAACCATTTTGTTGAAAATTCGTTGTTTATTTGGTTAAAAATTAACTTCTTTATCTAAACATCTTAATATTCCATTTTTGGTTGAAAGTTTATCATGTATAAGTTGAAATTCAACTATTTGGTTGAAAATTCATGAGTTTTGTTGAAAATTCTTCTTTCTGGGTAGAAAATTAACCTTGTTTGTTGTAAACACATCTTTTTTGTTTGAATTTATTTATCCGTGTTTAGCTAATGGTGACGTTACTTTCGGGTGGAGGGGGGGGGCTAAACTGCGGTTTTCAACCAGGGGTCAAAATAGCCTAAAATTGGTAACGTAGTTTATGGACGGCCCCTGAAAGGCTAATTTCCATTTTTGTTTAAAACGTACAGGACTGCGTAATGCTTACTCTAATCGTGTAAATAGATAGGTTCAGTTTGTGTGAAAATTTAATGTTCTCCAGAAATTTAATGATTGGTTTCCCGCGACTTGTATAGCAAATTTCGCGTCACGAATCAAAAAATATATAATATTTATAAATATATAAAATATAAAAATATAAAATATATAATATGAAATAATAAAAATATCATTCATACATTTTTGATCGATCATCCAACAATAGCTTGAGTGATCAATTCTGTAATAATAATTCTGTAATTAATATTCGACAAAAGCTGAAGTTGAAGCAATATTAATATTCAATCCTAAAAGATGATTCTGCCCGCAGTTTCTTATTTCTAGTAAACAACTTTTCATACAATACAAATCTATTATACAATATGAAATTTCAATTCTGAGAGGAAAAGAATGTGAATCTAATAAATAGGTGCCTCTATCTATGTAAAGAGGCGAGAATGGATGCAGGAAACATTGCTACACCAATCCCGCATCTCCTATGATTTATGTTCTGAGCTACGATTATGTATCACTGACCTGCAGTAGTACCTCGATCTAAAACGTAAGAGGATTTTTGCAGGTCCGTGCCGCCCATAAACTACGTTACCAATAGGGGGGGGGGCAAAAACTACGATTGTTAACATGAGGGGGGGGGGGGGTAGTGGAAGTAACGTTGCTGATGATAAATTCTAACAAGATTTGCGAATTTTGCAAATAATGGTCCTGCAACAGTATAATTCAATATTAAGTTGTAAAGTTTGAAAATCTGTCAACTATTTTTCGTGAAAAGTTGAGTTTTTTGTTTGAAAATTTAATTATTTTGTTGAAAAGGCAATTACGTTGTTGAAAAGTCATCTTTTTGGTCGAAAAATCCACTGCTTAGTTGAAAGTTAAACTATTTTGTTAAATTTTGTTATTTTGTTGAACATTCACCTCTTTAGTTTAAAATTTAACTATTGTGTTGAAAATTTCTCTTTTTTAGTTGAATCTTTTTCGCATTGGTTGAAAATTTAACTGTTTTGTTGAAAATTCGTTTTTTTGTTGAGATTTTATTTTAACTGAAATTATTAAATTTTATTTAAATTATTTAAATTATTAAATTAAATTTTTTAACTGAAAATTTAACTAACCCATTTTTGGTTGAAAATTCGTCTATTTGGTGGGAATATCAACTATTACATGTTTTGTTGAGAATTCATCTATTTGGTTGAAAATTCATGTATTTTGCTCAACATTCGTCTTTATTGGTTGAAGTTACCTATTTTTTTATTCCAAATTTAAATTTAATTGCTTGGTTCAAAGTTCAACTATTATGTTAAAAATTCATCTCATCTCATCATCTCATTATCATCTCATCTGTGAAGTCTGATATTTTAATATTTAAAATTTTTTTTTATTCATTACGGAAGGCACATTGGCAACTAAACTCACTAGAAACGCGAAAAAACGCAGAATAAACGTTGAATCCGTGTTTAGCTAACAGCTACGTTACTTTCGGGGAAGGGGGTGGGGGGGGGGGTGAAAAACTATGATTGTCAACGAGTTAAAGCTTTTAGTTCAAAAAATTAATTTTCAAACAAAAAAAACGAATTTTCCAGCAAAAAAGTTGAATTTTCAACCAAAGAGCTAAATCTTCAACCATGTAGTTGAATTTTCAACACAATAGTTGAATCCTCAACCAAAACAAATTAATTTTTAAACAAACAGTTGTATTTTTAAGCCAAAAAGACGAATTTCCTTCAAAACAGTTGAATTTTCAACACGAAAATATGAGTTTTCAACAAATAATATCATTTTAACCAAATAGTAAAATCTTCTACCAAAATAGTTCAATTTTTAATCAAAAAGACAAATTTTCTACCAAAAAAATGCCTTTCTAACAAAATTACAGAACTTTCAACAAAATGATTAAATTTTCGACCAAATAATTGGATTTGTCACCAAAAAATATAAATACTCGACCAAACAGTTGCACTTTTAACCAATCAAGATATATTTTCAAACCAAAAAGGCGAATTTTCAACAAAAGAGTTGAATTTTCAAGCAAGAAAGATTTTTCAGTTTAGGAATAAAATAAAAATATCAACCAAATTGTTGAATGTTCAAACAAACAGTTGAATGTTTAACCAAAAAAGGTTTTAATTTTCAACATAATCTTGGAATTTTAAACCAAATAGATGACTTTTCAACCTATTAGTTGAATTTTCAACCAAAAAGATGAATTTCCAATTAAAAAAGACTAATTCTCAATAAAAAATATAATATTTGATATTGCAACTAAAAAAAATTTAATTTTAAGTGAAGAATAGCTGAATTCAACAAAAAAAGACGCAGATTTTTTTAACTAAAAAAGCAAAAAAAAAATCTCATCTAAATCGTTGAATTTTTAACAGGGAAATATACATTTTTAATGAGAAAGTTAAATTTTAACCAAATAATAGAATTTTCTACCAAAATAGTTGAATTTTCAACCCAAAAATACAAATTTTCAACCAAAAAAGATTTCTTTTTAACAAAATTGTAGAACTTTCAACAAAATAATTCAATTTTAATTCCAATAATTAGGTTTGTAACCAAGAAAGATGATTACTCATCCAAACAGTTACACTTTTAACTAATAAAGATACATTTATTTTTCAAACCAAAAAGACGAATTTTCAACAAAAAAGATGGATTTTCAACCAAGTAATTGAGTTTTCAATCAAAAAACTTTTTAATTTTGAATAAAGAATAGTTAAAATTCAACTGAAAAAGGCGATGATTTTTTAACCAAGAAAGGACAAAAAAATGTCAACCAAATTATTGAATTTTCAAGCCAAAAAGACGAATATTCTACAAAACAGTTGAACTTTCAACCCAACAATACAAATTTTCAACAAAAAAAACTAATTTTCAACCAAATAATAAAATTTTTTAATGAAAGAAGATGAATTCTCAATCAAAAATATAATAGTAGACTTTTCAACCAGAAACAGTTGGATTTTCTTATTGGGTTCTATTGATTCAGTTCACATTTACCATAAGTGGAAAAACGAAAGGAGAAAAGGGGAAAATGTAGGCGAATCGAAAATAGTAAATAAAAAAGTATCAAATTAGGTTTTAGGTTTTTAGTTTTACATGTTAGCAAACTGCGTAATTGAAAAAATTGTTATATTCATAGTATTGTTACTTTCCTGAATGATAATTAAATTTTTTTCACACTGTAATATTTTTAGTAGGTTTTTCAAATAGTAATTTTTGTGTTTTTCAAATTATTTCTTTCTAGCATACATGTTTAGAAAAATACATTAAGCACATTCAAACATGAGCATTTTTTAATTCTGTAGTTTATCTATTTTTCAATCTTTGATTTAACTATTTGGTTGGAAATTTATTTTATTTTTTGAAAATTTAAGTACTTTGTTGAAAGTTGAACTACTTCGTTAAAAATAAATTTCTTTAAGGTTCAACTCTTTGATTGAAAATCCAATTATTTTGATGAAAATTCGTTATTTATTTAGTTAAAAATTAATTTTTTGATCAGAAAATTTGATTATATATTGCATTTTTTGTTGAAAATTTATCCTTTTTAGGTTGAAAATTCGTTTTTTTGGATAGGAAATTAATCTTGTTTGTTATAAATTCCTTTTTTTTTGGTTGAGGATTCAACTATTTTGTTAAAAATTCGTCTTTTTTTAAAAAATTCAACTGGTTGAACATTTTTTTGTTGAAAACTAATTTTTGAAATTTTAAATTTAACGATTTCATTTTTGGTTGAAAATTTATCGTTTTTAGTTAAAAATTTAACCATTTGATCAAAAATTCAAACGTTCTGTTGAAAAATTCGTCCTTTTGGATAGAAAACTTACTTTTTATGGTAGAAGAGTCATCTTTCTTTCTTGAAAGTGAACTTTTATGTTGAGAATTCAACTGTCTTTGAAAAAATTCGTCTTTTTAGCTTAAAAATTTAACTATTTGGTCAAAAGTTCAACTATTTTTTTAAAAATTCGTTTCTTTTGCTTGAAAGTTCAACTTTTCGGTTGTCAATGCAACTGTTTGGTTGAAAATCAATTTTTTGATGTTGAGAATCCGTCTCTTTAATCAACCTTTTTTGCACGAAAATTCAACAGTTTTGTTGAAAACGCTATATATTTCTACTTGAAATCTTAGGAATTTAAAGCGTTTCGTATTGAATTCAATATGGTTTACAGAATAATTTTATTCAAAACAAGTTATACCCCTATTTTCGTGAAAAATCACCCTATTGCCCCTGTTTTGAGAGTATTTTTGACTCACTAGAACCACGAAAAAAAAACAGAATAAACGCGAAATCCGTGTTTAGTCAATAGTCCGAAATTGGTAATGTAGATTATGAATGGCCCATATAGATATTAGGAACGTTGAAAGTCTGATTAGAAGGGGTAGTGTAGCTCAGATGGTAGCGTGCTTGGGTTATATAATACATTTTTCCCAACGCACGCGTTAAAAAATTCGAGTTTTCATGCTCGTTTCGGGTGACAAAAATGGCCGATTTGTTACCGATGACGTCAGTTTATTTTTAGCGAGGCAAAAGTACTTTTACCCCGGTGATGCAGTGGCAAAAGTGATTTTAGCGTGTTAAAAGCGGTGTCTTTGGTGGCGCCATCTGGCACAGTTTCGGTGACATTATAGGACAAAGGCGGCAAACTTCACGCTGGTCTCAAATCAACTGCTTTTGTCCCTTATCGCACAATATACTACATATTTTGATCGTTCTTATCCTTACTTGACTGAAATGAATGAAATCGCAATTTAAGGTAATCTGATGTAATTTTGTATTTCTTTAGTTTTGAACATTGAAAGGTTGAATTTGAATACGTTATTCATTGTATAATATTATTTTCTTTTGCACCTTTATAAGTACACTGTAACCTCCATTTAACGGCGGTTTTGGGTAAGGCCTGTTATGATCTTGAGACTCTTCCAAGAATTTCTACGATGTAAACAGTCAGGGCCGTATGTATCATTTCCAGTAGGTATACATAATATTGATTAACTGTATTTTGTACAAATGCAGATGTTTGTTATCATAAAGGATGGTCCTTTTTTAATATGAAGAATAATTAATGAAAAGAGAATTTTCCGCGTGTATTTGAAAAGTAAATGCGAAATATACACACGAATTTTCGAACTGCCCTCTATGTGACTACGTAACTGTTCAACTCCGCTGCGCTCACTCGACCTCTGTCTCGATCCTTGGACCCCCTCATCATCGAACGCGAGTCGGCTAAAATTCTACGAACACAGTAAATGGAGGGCCGTTGAATGGTGGTTCCAGTGTAAATAATAATTTTTTTTGCAATTTGCAGACCACCCTCAGTACACAATTGCATTAATTCAACAACCCTTACTATTCTCACGATCCTTACAATTAGTCATACAGTAAATACTGTAATGGACCCAATGTGAAGAAAAAAGTAGAAACCCAGTAAACAGCAATAAAATCAGGAAACGGCGTACAAATAAAGGGAAAACCGCGGGAATGGTTTTCTGTGGGAAGGGTGCTTATTAGTGGTCGACGGCTGGTTCTCTTTGTGAACACGCACGTGCGCACGTACACGCGTTTTTGTCAGTACATACATGTACCTACATCCCACATCTGTGCACGCTTGCTCTTTCATTTGGAAACAGATTCCCCGCCCCCAATCAAAAACCGCTGCCTCTCACCCTTTCTCTCACTCTCTCTCTCTCTCTCTCCCTCTTTCTTTTTCTCTCTCTCTTTCTTTTTCTCTTACTCATTCTCTCTTCTCTCAGCTGACAAGTGAGACCAGAACGAGAAGCACTGTACTGTCCGGTGATCGAGCGTCATTCAGACTCGGTTCGCGACCGGGTGAGCGTCGTTCAGCTCATTCCAAGTTCGAAAAGTCCATGGACCAAAGATGCTGCGAGCATTTTACCCCCTTATGTGACCTGTGACCCTCCGCCGTTTACCACCACTCTCGTTCTGACTGGTAAGAAAGGTCCGAAGTTGTCCGAGTGATTAATCGGCCGATCCGAGTGTGACCGATTGCAACCGAGATAAACCGAGTTCGTGCAGCACAGGTGCATCGCTCAACACTGTTATACGAGTAGAAACGCAAGACACGTTTTAATCAATTTCATTGAGATTCGCTTTCTTGATAGCGACAAAATAATTATAAGAGTAAGGAGAAACAATATCGTTAACGAAAGTGTTAACAAACATTTTTTTCATTCAATCTCTTTTAATTTGAAGGCTTTATATACACACTTTTAATGTTGGTCAATTGTAAATTGCGTATTGTATTGCAGAGTAAACAATTTTAGATGTTGTGTATTAACAAATAAACAAGTTTAAGTTGAAGCATTCAAAATTGACAATGTATCATTGAATCACTCAAATTGAACAAGTTTAAATTGATACGTTTCATTTTTTTCTTAATTTCAAAGTAACAATTTATAAAGCAGTCAACTTCAAATTAAAAGATACTAAAATAAACAATTAAAAATTTAAAGCACTCAGAGTTTACTATATTGGTTGAATCATTACAAAATGACTAACTCAAGCTTTGAGTAAATTGCAGTAGAAGTTATTTTAAATGAAACCATTTTGAAATTTAAAGCGTTCAAAATTGACCCCATTAAAATTGAAAAATTCTAATTTGAAGACTTTCAAAAATAGAGAATTTATAAATTAAAGATTTTAAGATTAAACAATTTCAAATTTGTTTTAAAAATTCTAGTTTTTAATATGTAACAATTTAAAATCTGAAAACGTCAAAGTGAAACAGTTTCAGAATCAAGCATTCGTAACTGAGCAACTAAAAGTTTTTAACGATCAAAATTGAACAAATATAAATTAGAAATTTCCAAATTAAACAGTTATAATTTGGCATATTCAAAAGTAAAAGATGATAAATAAAACTGCCCTGAAGAAAAGAATTTAAAACTTCATCATTCGAAATTAAACAGTTTGAAACTCAAATGTTTAATACTGTAAAATTTCAAAGTTCCAGAGTAAGCAATTATATATCGAAAGAATTAATTACTTGAAGTTATCCAAACTAACCAATCTCTCGACAATTTTAAATTGTCTTAAAAATTTGACTGTTTTAAAATTGTTACGTTTCCGCTTTCGTACTATTCATTATTTAATTATAAAGATATATTTTTAATTTGGTGGCTAATTTGAAAGCATTCAACTTTGGTCCACTTGGATGTTTAATTTTGACGTCATCTTTTTTAAATGAAGTACATTTAACATTTAAACGGTATAAATTTAGCATTTTAGAAGCTTTCACGTTTAGTCTATTTTAAATTCGGATACATTTCGAACTCCGAATGCTTTCAGATTTGGTCTATTTTAAAGTCGGATGTCTTTTAAGAACATGCATATGCTTTAGAATTTGTTCTTTTTTAAAAGCTGTAGTTAAAAATACCTTTCAATCTGAAATTCTTCAAAATCCTCGAATTCGAACGCAATGTTTTATTCCTTTCCAAACTTGGATGCCTCGGATGCTTTAAATTCTTGACCTACGAATTCGATGTCCACTTTAGTAATGATTCATAGCAATTCATAGTCAATTAGTCGTCGAAATTAAGAAGCATGTAGACTTGTGATATTTAAAGAAAGTAGTGTTATAGTGAAGAGAAATATTGAAATAGAGAAGAAGAAAAGAAAAAATTAAATCTGTTTTTTTCGCGACTTTCCAGGTATGCAAACAAATGAGAAAACCACTATAAAACTGAACAAAGCGCGTATATAAAAAAGAGACTTTTTAAGTGGTTAGAAGTACCCTTTTGTGTGAAATGAGAATTTGTCTCGTATTATTCTCTCCTCTAGCAAAAACAATTCTTGAGATTGCTTTGGCGACATTTGCCGGCTGGGAACTGGTAACGTGCCTGAAACGTGATCTGGCCGGGTGTTTGTTCATAAAAAAAAATATTATACTGTCAAATCTCATCGAAGAAGATTATTGAGAAGATTATAAGCTGAGAAAAAAGTGTTTTGATGATCTGTAAGGTTGAATAAACTAGAGATCTAAAAATTCTAAAGAAAAAAGTGAAATGAAGGGAAATAATACTATCTAGAAATTATATTAAATCAGTCTTTATAAGAGATATGAAATTATTAATGAAAGTGTGTTGTATGAGCAATACTTAATTTTATTACTGTCGAACAAGAAACCTGAAATTAGTTTCCTTCAGTGGGAGGCTGAGGTCATCTTTAAAATTTCGTGTACTCGAGAGACTCCGAAAAAGTGCAAACAAACTCTAACCGGTCTCTGGATTTTAAGGCTCTCGGAAGTCGAAACCGATTAAAGAAGTGGGTGCGGTTTTTTTAAAGATTAAGGAATTAAGTGTGAAGAGATTCAAAAGAAAAGAAGTGATGATTGGTATTATTAGCCAATTTAAACGATTTTTAATAGTGCAACTGATTTATGGCTAAGAAGGAAGTGTTTTTTAAAAGTGAATTTGGGATTTTAACCAGAATCTCAGGAATTTAATGGTGTAATGTTTTGATGGTTCTAACCGAAGAAGAGGATTCCTCGAGAGATTTCTTTGGTGTCTAGTTCTAGATTATATCTGAGTTCTTAAAAGATATTGTGGTTCACCTTTTAAAATGGATTCCTGTTTTCCGCCCTTGGCTGCTTTAAGTCTTAGGGACTCAAAAAAGACTTCTGCTACTATTAGAAATCGACTCAGCAGTGGAGATAATCCTTCACCCCCTGTTGGGAGTGCTGCTCCTGGAAAAATTGAGATTTTACAGGATTTGGATCTTTACTACATTCGACAAATCGCCCATAATTTAAAGGTAAATCTCAGCTAGTTTTAAATAAAAATGAAAAATGCGTTTTTAATTCAAAGTGGCTTCAAAATTTTTTTATATTAAAAAGTTTTTCTTTGTTTAAATTTAATTTAAAACTTTTATTCTTCCTAATTTTATGGCAAATATAGCGATTATACAACTTGGAACACTCAGAAACGTGTTTGTTTGTATAAGACAAATCGCGTGTTTATTCAACCAAATAAATTTTATTTCAATCAAACAAATTTTGTTTGGCTCAATCATTTTTCTGAGTAAAATCACTCTTATTATTAGATATTTCAGATTCAACTGTCTACGAATTTTGAAAATCAAATTTATAATTCGAATGTTTAATAATATCCAACTCTGAAAACTTTTAATTATTTAGTAAGGGCAAAATTTTAATTTTCGTGTATTGCCTTTCTTTCAATTTTAAAACGTTCGAAAGAAGTTGAAATTTTGAGACATTAACAGGGCTGCCACACGGTCACTTGAGTCACTTTTAGTCCCTTTTTTTGAAGTCACTTTTTAGCCACTTTTTTTAAAGGGAAAGTGTCACTTTAGTAACATTTCTCCATCACATTTTAGATTTTATCTAAAAGAAAAAAGAAAATCTAAGTAATTTATGTATGGAATCTATACAGTAATCTATATTACTCGAATGCTATTAAATTTAAAAATTTAGATTATTTTAATTAATGGTTTCCTGGTTTATAGTTCCTGTTGTAAAGCATCACACTTAATCTGAAGGTATAAAGATCCGTAACAAAATCATCGAAGAATGTAACAGTCTTTTAAGTCGTTATAACAAGACAAATAAATTAAAGAATTGTAATAAATATGATGAGAAGAGAATTCAGAAATTATAACATTCCAAACATTTTATAACACGAGAACAATGTTTAATCTCTGAACAAATTGTATTCTCTGAAAGATATAATTATTAATTATTAATTATTATGAAATTGTACTTTGTTGCGCAGACCTTTTAAATTTGAAATCTTTCTGAAATATTGGAAATCTTTGCGAAATCTTGGAAATATTCTAAAATCTTCTGAATTATAACTAAGAATTAATTAATATTTTGATGTTCTTGTATCGATTACTGGTCAAATTGATTTTTGGAGAAATGAGAAAAAATCTACCT
>JAUMHM010000049.1:24402466-24420467 GCA_032362435.1 Melikaiella ostensackeni
TTTCTCATTTCTCCAAAAATCAATTTGACCAGTAATCGATACAAGAACATCAAAATATTAATTAATTAATTACCCTGATCGATGAAATGACATCAATATAACTAAGAATAATTTACCAATCTTTTATTTCTTTGCGAAAATTCTGAATTATATTTATGAATTATATACCAAAATTAGAATACCAATCTTGGAAATCTTATGAAATCTTTTGAAATCGTTTGAAACCAAAACTTTAAAATCTTTTGAAATCGTTTGAAATCAAAACTTTAAAATCTTTTGAAATCTTTTTGAAATGATTTACAATGTTTCGAAATCTTTTCAAATCTTTTTCAATTTCATTGAAATTTTTGAAATCCTAGAGAAATTTTGGAATCTTTGAAATCTTTCTGAAATCTTGGAAATCTTTGCGAAATCTTCGAAATCTTCTGAATTATATCTAAGAATAATTTATCAATCCTTGAAATCTTTCAAATCTTTGCAAAATCGTCTAAATTATATTTAAGAATTATTTACCATTTAGAAAACTTATCTCGGAAATCTTCTAAAATCTTTTGAAATCTTTTAAAATCTTTGAAATCTTTGTAGTCTTTTGAAAACCTTGCGAAATCTTTGAAATCCTAGTGAAATTTTAGAATCTTCGATATCTTTCTGAAATTTTGGAAATCTTCTGAAATTTTCTGAATTATAACTAAGAATAATTTACCAATCTTTTATTTCTTTGCGAAAATTCTGAATTATATTCAAAAATCATTTACCAAAATTAGAATACCAATTTTGGAAATCTTCTAAAATCCTTTGAAATTGTTCGAAATCAAATCTTTGAAATCTTTTTAAATCTTTGTGAAATGATTAACAATGTTGAGAAATTTTTCAAAATCTTTATTAGTTTCTTTGAAATGTTTTAAATCCTAGTAAAATTTTGGAATCTTTGAAATCTTTGAAATCTTCGTAATCTTTTGAAAGCTTCGCGAAATCTTTGAAATCCTAGTGAAATTTTGGAATCTTTGAAATTTTTCTGAAATCTTGGAAATTTTTGCGAAATCTTGGAAAACTTTTGAATTGTGTCTAAGAATAGTTTACCAGTCTTTGAAATCCTTCTGAAATCTTTGAAATCTTCACGAAATCTTCTGAATTATATTTAAGAATTATTCATCAAAATTAAAATACCAATCTCGGCAATCTTTTGAAATCTTTGTGAAATGATTTGAAATCTTTCGAAATCTTTGTTAGTTTCTTTGAAATTTTAGAAATCTTTGCGTAATCTTTGAAATCTTTCTGAAGTCTTGGAAATCTTTGCAAAATATTGGAAATCTATGAAATTATATTTAAGAATTATTTACCAATTGGAATACTAATCTTGGAAATCTTCTGAAATCTTTTGAAATCTTTGATAATTTTAGAAATCTTTGTTAAATGATTTACAATATTTTGGAAATCTTTGTGAAATTATTTAGAATCTTTTGAAATCTGTTGAATTCTTTGCGAAATTATTTTAAATCTTCTGAAATCTTTGAAATGTTGAAAATATTTGTGAAACAATCTACAATCTTTTGTAAACTTTGTGAATTTCTTTGAAATGTTTGAAATGATTAAATCCGCGAAATCTCTGATATATTCTGAAATTTTTTGAAATCTTTTGGAATCTTTGAAATCTTTGTGAATTTTTTTGAAATGTTTGAAATTTTTAAGTCTGCAAAATCTCTGAAATCTCTTGAAATCTTTTTAAATCTTTGACATTTTTTGAAATCTTTGAAATCGTTGCGAATTTCTTTAAAGTGTTAATACTAAAGAAATTCAGAATTATATCTAAGAATTATTTACCAATTAGAATACCAAAATAATTAACCAAAGTTATGTTTATAAACAATAACAACTGTCATGTTAACCAAATCTGCGCATATAATTAAGACATCGACATTGCGTTATATTTGTTTGTAAGTTTTATACACCATAAATTAGAAAAATATTATTTTATTTAAATATAATGAGATATCGCAATGCATAAAATTACAAATGGGAAAGCCTTAAGTTAGGTGCGTTTTATTCGCGCTTCCAGTGAGAGGAGATTTGAAATTTATAACCGAAAAAAAACCGGTAAAAACCAGGAATTTTGTGGGCAAAAATTAGTAGACCCCCTGATAGAGAAAAACTCATATTCTTTAATGTGAAATTGAATTAAATGAAATTAGACGAATTTTAAAGTCTTAAACTCTTATGTAACATGTTAAAAAGTAGTTTTATTGTGAAATAATGAACGAAAATTGTGTTTTAACAACAACTAAAACGCAACTATTTTTTCGTACTTACATAGCCTTATTCAAATCGTTGTGTTTAATTTTTTTAATTAAAACTTCCCTCGTAAGGTTCAATTTTGGTTAAACTTTGCATAATTGTAGCCCTTTTTTAACTTTTGATGCTGAAATATGAAAGTTTTCGTTCCGAAATTCCACACTTTGGAGGTTTTGTTCATTTTCGCGGATGAATAACTGATAGGCCGAAAAATGAAAAAATCTAGGATTTACAATATACATATACTGTATATGTATATGCATATGTAAATCAGGTCTTCATTTTATCCTCGGAAAATTTTGCGTAGATCCTGAGCCTTTTTCTACCTAAATATCAATTTTAAAAATAGCCCAAAAGATTGCTATTTTGAGGTTTGGTTAAACGAGGTAATGACTAAGTTAAAGTTGGCTAAATATTTAAAAATTCCATTTTCAGAGGGATAAAATGAGAACCAGATTTACATATACTGTAAATCCTGAATTTTTTCATTTTTCTCTCTACGACTTATTCATCCGCGAAAATGAACAAAATTCCCAGTGCTGAATTTCAAAACGAAAATTTTCGAATTTCAGCATAAAAAGTTAAAAAAAAGGGCTACAATTATGAAAAATTTGACCAAAATTGAAACTTACGAGATAAGTTTTAATTTTGAAAAACTAAACATAATTTTTTTCATAATTCTATGAATGTGCTGAAACATGGTTATGTTTCAATTGTTGTTAAAACACAATGTTCGTTCATTATTTCCCAATAAAGTTATTTTTGCAGTTTAAAGACTTTTGAATACATTTTATTTGATTCAATTCAATTTTGCATTGTAGAATTTGAGTTTTTGTCTATTCCATAATGTACATAAATGTGACATTTTTTTGTGTCTTTGCATTTTGTAAATCAAATTTCTAAATAAAAATAAAGTATTTTATTAAATTCATGCGATAAATAAGTTCAAAAAACAGTGGATATTAATCAGTAAGTATCAGAACTTTTAAAGATGAGGCCGCAACCGACTTCGGCGAAATAAATGGAATCACCCTTATTTAACTTGTAATAGAATTATGTACTATAATTATACAATTTTTCTGAAAATTACTTGCAAAATTAATTATAGCAATTTTGACCTTGGTATTCAACGCTAATTCAGCAATAGAATTTCATCTAATTGTTTTTGTGAACAGTAGTCACTTTTAGTCATTTTTTGTGTTCAAAATTAGTCACTTTTTACCTTAAATTAGTCACTTTTTACACTTTTTTCATGTACATTAGTCTGTGGCAGCCCTGGACATTGAGGAGAAAACTACTGTAAACTTGGAAATTCAAAAGAATAAAATTTGGAACAATACAAATGTAAGCGATTCTAGATTTCAATATTTTGAAATTTGAAACTTTACAAATTTATACAATTTCAAATCTAAAGAGTGTGGAATTCGACATTGACAAATATGGAAGTCAGTTTCATTTTAATGGTTTCTAGTTACATGGTAAAATTTGAGTTGTAATCTTTGTAATTGTTTAGAATTTTAAACATTGAAAAAATTTTTTAAGCCATTTCAAAGTAGATGGGACAGTCCTACCAAATTTAAAGTCTCAAAATCTGGAAAAAATACTCTAAGTAATCAATCAATTAAAATCGAGATAAAAATCGAAGGATTCAGAAATTAGAACTTTCCACGTTTTAAATTCTTTAAATTTTGATACATCTAATTTTTGAAACTTTTGAAAGTATCCAAAATGTTAATGATCCAAAAATTAAAGGCTTAAAATCTTGTGAAATTGAAAATTTCAAGGTTTTCACCATGAATCATGAACGCGACAATAATTGCATTTCAAATAATTCAAAGTGAATGAACAATTTTTATTATCATGAAACGTGGTATATTTTTAGAGCTTACGTAATAATAAAATTGATATATACTGCAGAGGGTAAATTACTATATGAAGTTATGTTAATTTCAGTTCGTAAATTTCTTGCATCATGAGCGAGTTTAATGCAAAAAAGATTTCATTGAAAGAAACATTTTTGTACTGTAAATATTCATTTTAAACTGCATCGCCCATTAAATTCCATAAAGCGATTTTAATTTGATATTTGTAAGTTTATCTTCTACATTTAGGTATCTTTGAAGAAAAGATAATAATATTTTATATGTTTAAATGCTGTTACTAAACTTAAGAACATTTATTTTATTTAATTTTTCATATATGTTTTGAATTTTAAAAAATTGGTACTACCCGTGTTACCCATGCTAATCCATAAGGATCTAACATAGGTTTCCCTATGGGAACCCTAGGCATGGTTACCCTTCTAGTTGGCCTCGAGGGGCCCTCGTAGGCTCCTCGCAGTTGCCCTGACGGTAAATTTTTAAAAATACCTTTAATAATTGTCTCCTCATTATTTTCAAGCATATTTTAAAAAATATATGTATACGTATTGCTAATATGCATAAAAAAATTTAAAAATGAAAAAATAAACATATTAGCGCCTCGACCGGGACTTGAACTCATGACCAGCATCTTATCGGACTTTCGTTTGTCCTTTTGACCAGCTTACTACAATGTTTATAACTTTTTTTGAGGCAAACACTGCTGCAGAAGCTCAAAATCTGAAATCACTATTCATAAATAATTCAAAATGTCGAGCGTGAATGCGAACTTTTGCGCAATAAAATATAAATTCACGTGAGGGCAAAGAGAGAAGCGGATGGTCTCGAGACAAGTTTTTTGTTTGTCCACGTGTTCCGTCGCAGCGACTTCCACTCCTTTATCATTATTTTGACATTAGAGTGCCTCGTATATTTTATGGGGAACCCTCCAGCTATTATTCAGAAAAATAATTATAAAAAAACTTTCATTTTCAGTCAGTAAAATTCTGTGGACTAATCGGTGTAAAACTATTCAGTATAATTTCACTATGTATTTGAAAAAAGAAACTTGTAGGCACTTTTTTTCTTGCTATAGTCGTTAAATATGGTTTTGAAAGAGTTTCGCCTTTGAAAGTGTGTTTAAGTTAAGAATGGCTTCTTCTAGCAATAAAAAAAATCAACGATGCTTCATTAACGCTGCGGCTCACGCTTCTCGTCTGCACGTTAATATTCCCGACACTCCCTATTGTGAGTCAACTGAATGTCACTGACATTTGTATTTCTAGTAGAGAATGATTTTTCAAAATTGTCGATCATCTTTTATTCAAAATCTCATTTAACTTTTAATATTAGAAACGATTCTGAAATTAAAAAAATGTAATACGTTGTAAATCCAAAAGAAATGTTTATCTGCTGTTCAAATATTCGATGAATGATTTTTTGAATGATTTCTGAGTATACAGAAATCAGAAGTATATTACACAGAAAAAACATTTTTGCTCTTGTTCAAGCTTAATTTTGTTACTTGAATTAAGCCTATTTTTTCACAGCTTAAAGCTAAATTTATGTTCATATTTTGTCTTATAACAAGACCCTTTTCCTTGGAACAAAACTTTTTTCTATGAATGTTCAGGGCTGCCACACAGTAACTTAAGTCTTTCTACATTTTTTTCTCAAATCCCTTTTTAGGCACTTTTTTAAGATAAAGTTACTATAGTCACTTTTTGAATGAAAATATCACTTTAGTCACTTTTCTTTCAATAATCTAAAACAAATAAACCAAGGATTAACCACTATTGAATTCAAGTCTACCTATTTCTGAATTTTCTTTAATTCTTTGAAATTCTTGAAAATTCCCTTCAAATTTACCGAATTTAATGGCATTTTTTCGATTTTAAAAATTTTGTTCCATTCACTTGAATTGTTTTAAATTCACTCTGAGTTATTTTCAACTCGTCTTGAATTCGTATGCATATTATCGAATTTCCCTGAATTTCTTTGAATTCTTCTAAATGTTACTGAAATCAATGGATTATTTTGGATCATTTGAATTATTTTCAATTCTTCAAATTAATTTGGAATTCAACATGAATTCTTTAGAATTTTGTTGTCTCTTGAAAATTTTTGAATTCACTTGAATTCTTCCAAATTCACTCAATTCTATTTAATTCAATAGATTTTTTTTTATTTCTTAAATAGTTTTTGTGAATTCACTTTTAAGTCACTTAAACTCATCTGGAATTCTGAGGCATTTCATCAAATCCTTTTTGAATTCCTTTGAATCCTTTAGATATTTTTTTATTTTTATTTTAAATTTATCTTGAATTTCTATCAGTTTCATCTAGTTCCTCTCATTTCCCTTAATTTCGTCTGATATTACTCGAATTTTATTTCATTCATTGGTTTATTTTTTGAATGTTTTTTTAATTTACTCCATTTCTGTTGAAGTAATTTTCTTCAATTTACTCAAATTATTATGAATTTCATCAAAGTCTCTTGAATTCCCTCAAATTCACTACAGTTTTTCTGAAATATTTTGAATATTTTGGATCCTTTAAAATTGTTTTCAATTTATTTGAGTTAAATTTGAATTCAACCTGAATTCTTTGTAATTCTTTAGAATTCTCTTGAATTCATTTTAGTTGACTTGAATTCTTCTAAATTCACTCAATTCTACTCAATTCATTGGATTTTTTATTTATTTTTGAAATAGGTTTTGTGAATTCAACCTTAAGTCTTTTTTACTCACTTTGAATTCTTAGGCATTTCATCAAACTCTTTTTCAGTTCCCTTGAATTTTTCTAAATTCACTCCGAATTTAATGAATTCAATGAATTATCAATAATATTTTTGAATTGTTTTCAATTTACATATAAATTTCATTAAATTTTTCTCATTTCCTTTAAATCCCTCTAGATTCAGACAGATTTTATGTTATTAATTCCTTTTTTATTTTACGATATTTTAAAAAAAAATTTGATTTATTTTAAATTCTCCTGAATTCACTTATTTCTACTCAATTCAATGGAATTTTTTTTTAATTCACCATTAAGTCTTTCAAACTCACCTTTAATTCTTAGACATTGTCAATGAATTTTTCAAATATTTTTAAATTTTTTTAAGATTCATCTTGAGTTCTTATTAATTTCATCTTGAATTTTTTATCAAATGTCTCTTGAATTCCTTTGAATTCGTCTAAATTCACTCCGATTTTACTGAAATCAGTGAAATATTTTGGATTCAATTCTTTTAAACTCACCTTGAATTTTTAGGCATTTCATCTAATTCTTTTTGAATTCCCTTTAATTTGTTTAAATTCACTATATTTCTAAAAAAAAATTTCAATCCACTTGAATTCTGTTCACTCACAATTTATTCAATCCAATAGAAATTTTTTCATTTTTGAATTTTATTCAATTCATTCAAATTCTTATGAAGCTCATCAAAGTCTCTCGAATTCCCTTGAATTCTAAAATCACTCCAATTTTACTAAAATTAATATTGATTTTTGAAATTTTTGTCAATTTATTCGTATTTATCCTGAACTTTTTTAAATTTAACTTGAATTGTTTTGAATTCACTCTGAATTCTTTTATGAATTTATCCTGAATTCGTTAAAATTCACCTGGACTCCTTATAAATTTCATCGAATTCTTTTGAATTCTTTTGAATTCAAAGAAACATTAGGAACATTAGAAACATCACTTTTTGAGTTAGAGGTTAGTCACTTCTGATCACTTTTTGGGTTTAAATAGGTTACTTTTTTTCACTTTCCTCAAGTAAATTAGGCTGTGGCAGCCCTTTGAATGTTTGAAAAATTTCTAAAAGAGCGAAATGAAATCTACTTTCTTATGAAATTTTTTATTGTGTACTAAAAAAGAACACCCACAAAGTTCACAAATCAAAAGTAGACTTTGAGACTACCCGCTTTTTCAGTTCTTTGGAGACAAATGTACAATAAATGTACAACAAAATAGAAAAATGAGTGAGAAAAGGAAAGAGTCAGTCAAAACCAACCTCACACTTTTTTTCCGTCTTTTTTATACTGCTGGGGACCAAATGTTTCGAAGCCAATTTAGACTTCCTCGTCAGGGGTAATTTGTAGGATAACTACAGTTATGAATAATGAAACATATGTTAATTGTGTATACGTGCATGACAGCTCTTTTAACCTAATTCAAATAGATTTATTAAATTTATTGATATTCTCATTCAAAGGTCCTCTGTTATTTTTTTTTGTTGCAGTCAAAACATATTTTCTTGTTAATATGAAATATCTTTTATGGAAAAACCATGAAACTTGCATTCTATCAATAATTCCTTCTGTAGTGCATCCAAACTAAGTTTTTACTAACTGAAGAAATTCATTAAATACTCCTACACCGGAATTTCAATAATATCTATCATAAAATCACATTTTACCAAATTTTCATCAATTACACTGAAAATTATGTTAACAAAAACATGAAATAAAGAAAAGATCATTAAATAAAATTATGCCCTCGTTGCCTACAAAAAAAGGGTATTCTGAGGAAGATGCCATACTTACAGTATGTGCATATTATGTACTATTAAGTACTTTATTTACATTGTCTCTAATCTTATGATTTTTTACAGATATTTTTGATATTAAATATATTTAATATACTTTCATTTTTTCAGATTCTTTCAATTTCTTACAACTCATTGAAATGTTAACGTGGTACTTATCATAAAATAAGGTTTTCAATAGGTTTTCACATACATTCAGGGAAATGAAACGATACCCTCGTTGTCTGCAAAAACAAAGGTATTCTGAGGAAGATGCCATATTAACAATATGTGCATATTTCATCATGTACCATTGTGTATTGTATTTTGACTAACATTTATGTTTCTAATTTTCCTAATTTCATAATTTTTCAGATGCTTATGTGCTTTTCTGTATCTATTTTAGATTTTCTTATATCTACTCTATTCTTGACTTTATTGAACATTCTGTTAATATAATCATGATGTCATATTGGTACTTATAAAAAGTAAATAATTTTGTCAGAAGTAGGTATTCTCTAAATCTTGATTTTAAAGAGTGAAATGATTTATGGGTGTTCTTTTTCAGTACACAAAAAATTTTCATAAGAAAATAGATTTTACTTCGATCTTTAAGAAGTAAATAATCTTGTCAGAAGTAGGTATTTTCTAAAATTTGATTTTAAATAGGCCAAAAAGAACTGAATAAATTCCATAAAGTCATTTGAAAATTTTCTCACATGTGTTTTTTACAAGAGGTTGAGGGTTAGACGATGTTGTCAGAAAAAAACGACAATTTCGCCTAAACAAGAGGTCCAAGTCAGGGTCGTAAATTTCTTTCTGTGGTTCAAGTGTTCCTTGATTTTCGCAAAATATGAGAAATTCTTGAATGGTTTGGTCTAGACTCTTCGTATTTAGTGTTTGACGCGCCTTCAAACAGAGTGCATCTCGCTTCGGTCTCCATAAAAAAAAAACCAAAGAATAACAATTTCAAAACATTAAGTGTTCTTGTTCTGTTAGTTCAATAGTGAAAAAGAATAAAGCAATTTGGATTACGATTTCCTGAATTTTCCTTCACAGACACCAAGGGAAGTAACAAATAGACAAAATAATAAACCTTTTTTAAGAAAAATTTTTTGGTACTATGGTCTTCAAAAAAATTTATGAAAATTGGGATGGGGAATCTGTTAAAAATATTAAAGACTTTTACTCAATTACTAAAAAACTCAGATCAGCTGTATTACAGAAAGAATTCTTGATAAAATGTGAGATTCATAGGGTTTTTCCAAAAAAGATAAATCTATTAATTTACAGAGAGATCTTGCTACAAACAACATCTATGTCAAAAAAATTTCAATTTCTAATTGCTGAATGAAAGGCGTACAAAAAAACCAAAATTACCTCCACTTAAATCTATTTTATTTTTAGGTAAAATTAATATTTTTATTATCTGGCTATTTCTAAATCTCATACTCGTTTTTCCTATAAATTACCCCTGATGGGGAAAGATAACAAAGGAACTTTGAATGAGAATATCAATAAATTTAATAAATCTGTTTGAATTTGGTTCAAAAAAGCTGCCATGCACATATACACAATTAATATATGTTCTATTATTCATAACTGTAGTTATCCTATAAGGTAAGAGCACCAGTTTGTGGCCCTGTACCAGTTTGTAGCCCCTTTGACATATTTTTATCAATTAAAGCAACTGGTAATAAAAAATTATGCAATATTGAACACCTATAGCATCTTCATACAATGAAGAACCGAAATAATTGAATTGTTGATATGGAAAGAGAGTATTTTCAAATTAACCCGCGAGTTTATATTCGACTGTTATCGACAGCGCAGTCATCGCCATGAAATTGGCTTGAGCTTACTACACATTGCTGTGACAGTTGAGTTACAATTATTTGTTGAAATACTAAGAAAATCCAAGTAAGTAGGGAATATGGTGTATTATAAGGAAAGATTGTTTATATTTTGCATCTACATTACTCAAAATAATGATAAATATACATATTTTTATGAAATCCGATTGAATACAAACTGAAACATGAAAAAGATGCGTGCGCCTATTTGTATTTCTCTGTATTTGAACATTGACTTCACAGCATTTTGTCGCTTTTGGTAGATTGTCTATTATGGTTTACGGTTTATCGATAATTTGCTGGGTTTTTGGATCTTTTCTACTTTTCTAATCTCGAAAATATTTGACGATATCTCGATGTCCATAATTTAATCTTTGCTGAATATGAAAAAAACTTCTACCATGATTTAGAATAGTGCACAAAAAATTTTCATAAGAAAGTAGATTTTATTTTGATCATTAAAGAACTGAATAGATTGCTTCTAGATCAACCAAAAAAAGTTCGAAAATTGTGAAATGATGATATATGATAATGATATTGGGTTTATGAAGCGAGACTCAAACAAGAAAGCATTTCCACGTTCTCGGATTCACGGATATAATATTTGTAGGCGTTTCGCTATGCTTGTGATTCGATTAGATTAAAAACAGGTCTCGTACCCTCGGGCTTTGAATCCCCATTACAGGTTTTTCTCATCCCCAGACTATAATCAACCCTACCTCGTCTAGCCTGCGGTATATTTTTCTCCCTTAAAAGAGACCCCACGCATTAAATTGCTTCTCGTTGCCATGAACTTTTAGAATAGAAGGATGCAACTGATCCGATAATCGAGGGCAGACCGATTTTCTAACTGATCGATCTTCTTTGATTCGACATGCTCCTACGAACTGGTGTTTCTCCTTTGTTTCTTTTCGTGAAAAAATTCTCTTAGAAAAAAGAAAAAACGAGTTTAAACTCTTTATTCGTCACTCTTTACTTTTGTTGCATTAATACAATCACAAAAAAACAGTATGATTATTTTTGTTTCAACTCAAGACAACACCGAATCGGCGTGCTTTTGAGGATCGGCATTTTTCTGTGATTTTTTTAAAACAATTTTTTGAGTCAAAGGTTCTTTTTCTGGAAACCTCTTTGAAAACTCTTTGGAACGAATCAAGTTACTTCATGAAATTATATTGCGCAAGAAAGAATATTTACGAAAGCTAAATAAATATTCTGTCAAATTAAAAAACAAATCCAAAAGAATATTTTTAATTTGAGCACATTTTTTTACCTAAATGAAAATTTTTCGTGAATGAATGTGCAATCCTTTGCTTGAGATCGAGACACGAACCTTGAAGAGACCACACACGTGCTTTTCAGCAGGGGTTCTCAATATACATTTCATATTTCTCTGATTCACCGTCACCCTTTCTCGATGCGATTATGGTGACATGAAATCTTGACCCAGACAATGTCAATTACGAAAATCAGATTCAAACTTCAAATTTGCTTCAAATAAATAAAATAAGGTTTTTAGAAGGACTTACATAAATTGAGGTATAATAATTAGATACAGTTTAAATACAATCCTGGTACTTATCTAAAATTGAGTTTGCCAGAAAGGATTTGCATATCTTGAGGTGAAAAAATGGTACCCTCGTTACCTATAAAAAATGGTAATCAGAGGAAGATGCCATATACAGAATATATGCATTCTTTTATTATGACCATTGAGTCCTGCATTAATAATTTTTTAGACTAGGTCATTGTTCTTAATTGATTAATATCTTTATGAATTTCATATTTGAAGGTAAAAATATTTTTCTGTCTTATCATTGTGTCTTTGAACTAATTTCTGAATCTGCATATTCAGGGCTAAAACTTTCTGAATAATTTCCTAAAATCTGTTGATATTCTTCGGTTTATTGTAGACAGTCAATGTCAGTTTACGACCAGCTTTTAAACGTTACAATTCGTATTTGTGAAGTTTCTTCCTGGTTAAAATCGAAAAGAATTTTCACTGTGAAGAATCTGTTTCTCAATAAATTAAAATTTTTATTTAAAGAGTTCATTACTGTCTTTATGTTTAAAATTTTTTTTTAAATTTTAATTTTAATAATTAAATCTTATTGATAATGGGATGCTTTGACTAGCTATTTTGTTTTCTTGACGTAATTGAAATGTTTGTTCAGTTAGTGTAGTGGTGAATTGTTTACAAAACGTTGGATTACAATTTTTGGATTTTCTACGCTGGAAGTTGAGACATTTTTTTTATCTATTCTGATTTTTCTGTTTTTGGTATTATGGTTTTCATTGGAATTGATAAAAATTGATCGAATGTGATGGATCTGATTAGAAGACCGGTGAAAAATATTAAACGATTTTACTCAATTAGTAAAAACTGAGATTGAATGCATTAAAGAAAGATTTATTGATAAAATGCAAGATTCATGGGGTTTTCCAAAAAAGATGTTTAACATTAACAAGAAAGTATGTTTTAACTCTAAAAATAAAAGAAACTAAGAAACTTTTAATAAAACTACCATCAAATTTAAGACATCCATCTTGAATTTGGTTAAAAAAATTTACCATGCACAGATACACATAACTTTCTGATGTTTTCTATTTTAGTAGAATAAAATTTTTATAAGAAAGTAGATTTCATTTCGATCTTTAAGATTTTTTATTTTAATAAGAGAATATAAAAATTGACCAAGCAAAATTTGGTACAAAATTCTTTATGACTTCGAAACATGTTGGTCCCCAGTAGTATAAAAAAGACGGACAAAAGAAAGATTGAGAGGTTGGTATGTTTGACTCTTTCTTTTCTTCTCTCGCTTTTTTCCTTATTGTACAGTTATTGTACATTTGTCTCTAATGAGCTGTAAAAGCGGGTAGTTTCCAAGTCTGTTTTTGATTTCTGAACTTTTTGGGTGTTCCTTTTTAGTAAGCAAAAAAAATTTCATAAGAAAGTAGATTTGATTTCGATCATTAAGAAATTTTAATTTATTCTTCTACTGATTCAATATACTTAGGGATGTGACGCTTGTAATTTTGACAATAATTGAGTAGAAATGTCGAAAATTTAGGGAATTATTGAAAGTGACCAGACAGTTACTAAAACTGTCAACTGTGTTCGGTGTTGAATTTCAAATGGTTGATTATCTTTAATAACCTCTACTTTATGCGAAGCGCATAATCGCATAATGTCTCAAAATTAAGTATGTATAGGTCAAAACTTTCGTGTTACATAAAGTTTCCATGCTAAATATACACAATTCAACGTCGCATCGCATAATTTTGTGTTTTTCACATAATAGCGCATAATTTCATACTTTTTATTCAAGTATGAAGAACGAGTTGCGAAAAATTTATTTTTAAATACACTGTTTGAAATTTCTATATGAAATACCAGAAACATGTATCGGAAGTTTTTAACAGATATACAAGTACCTGAAATTTCATGTACTTATTCAATTTAAAGTTTATTAAATTTGTAGCATTAAAAATTGTACACGATTTTTGGAACTTTTTTTCAAAAATATTTCTGGAACACGTTGTTCTCATTTCTAGCAAATTTGAAATTTGCATCGGGACCCCTCAATAAATTGTTTAAGCAAAAAAAAAACGCAAACAGATTTTAATTAGGATTTACGTTCATAAAGTTCAAAGGACTACGTATGAATTTTCAGATTTGACGTTAATTTTACATTCCGTTTTGAAATTTCAATAAAAATGCAGCTTAAATTTTGAGCACAGCTTCTGAAAATTAAATTCATCTTCATATTTAATAGGCAGATTTGTAATTGCATAAACGTTCATAATTTTCAAAGACATTCGCATGGACATTTAATAATATTACCAATTTTATAAATTTCTTTGAAATTTCAGTGACAGAATCAAAATTTCATAAACCGTTCATAAATTTAAAAAATAAGTATCTGGGTTTTTCAGGTACATCATTAATTTGACTAACTCCTTTGAAATTGCAATAACACTACAACTTGAATTTCAAAATTTGTATCCGAAAATTCTATTTTTCTTGGGAATACAGTGTCAGAATCAAAATTTCATAAACGTTCATAATTTTTAAAAGTAAGTATCTGAACTTTGAGACGAGATCTAATAATTTTCCGAACTTTTTGGAAATTTCAATTTATATTATCGGAAACGTCATAGAATACACAGTTAATTTCCATGTTTTTCAGAAAGTCCATAAATATATATCAATTTTCAGTTACATAAAAATTAATTACCCTAACTTTGAAAATTCATAGACTTTTGTAAGCTAAAATTACGAAAATTTCAAATAGTGTATGTTAATTTAAAAAAAATCAAATTAGGAAAAATTTGCATCCTGAACTTCGCGAAGTTTTCCCATTTGGTTTAGGTATTCAAAAGAAGTACAACCAAAGTTGTTGAAATCAGTTAATGCCTCCTGTTCGGTTTTTGAATTTGAAAGTTGAAAAAGATTTCCCTACACTCAGAAAAATGTTTCTTTGACCCAAACAAAAATTTGTTTGAAAATGTGCAAAAAAATGTCTTTTTAAATTTAGTCAACTGCAAATTCAAAAAAAAAAGTTGAACGTGTCACATTTCTGCAGTTGGAATCGAAGAAACATGTTATTATTTTGTTGGTATGGGGAAAAAATTTTCATCTTTCTTAAAGCGTTGGTACCGTTTAAAAAGGATAAAATTCACGATTTGGAAACTCTCTAAAAGGTAAGAAAATTTTTTATTTTTATACTAACAAAATACTAAAATTTTTTTCGATTCTAACTAGATTTTTTTGCCCATAGGTAAAATTTGGTGAATTATTAAGTTAAAAAACCGAACACAAGGCACTAACCATTTTTTTCTTCTCTCAGATGTCAAATCACAACTATTTTTCTCGGCTCAAATAATTCGATTAATTTCTTTATTTTTATTCTACTAACGTGTACTTATATTCTTCTCGTTTTGAATATTAATATTTTGATATTTTCTGGAGTTAAAGAGTGCATCCTATGCCTTGATTTTATTTTTTATTTTTACAACGCATAGTTCGATTTTTCATCACATAATTTCGCATAATAATCAGTTTTTCAGCGCATAAACAAGACATTTTCAACGTCAGAAAATACTGTCCTCAATTATCTTGTTTTCGCTTTGTAATCTACACTAACATCATGTTACTGTCGAAATTAAAGATTATTTCGAGTTGAAATATCTAATACCTATAGTATACTTTAAAAATAGTTTGTTCATAAATTATATAAATTTCACGCTTGAAAATCCAGATTGAAAATCTTTGACATATTAGATTAAAGTCCTAGTTGAAAGTTTTTTTTGAAGAATATTAAACATAAATATATGTATGGACATTTATGTTTCTGAAGTGCCCATCAAGTTACTTGCTTGATAATAATTTCCTATGAAAATATACATACATACATATATTTTAGTAAAAGTATTCCAGTCGTTCGTTTTTAATATTTTGAAATTTTCAATTTGATAAGGAATATATCTCGATCAATTGGAATATAATCGTCTGTAATTTCACTGTAACCGTTAAAACCATTGAAGTTTCTGGGAAATTTGTTCAAAGACTGATGGAGCAGTGTACAATAAAATTTCTAAATCTGTAGGGCCGCTCAAATCTCCACGAAGCTGTTTCGACTTCCCCTCATTCCCACACTTTTCCACTTTCGCTCTTTAGCAGAAATTTTCTTTTTTTTGAAAATCCATATACTAGGTTCAACTCTTGCCACAGCAAAACTCCTTCCGGACGCAGAAAAATTTACAAAGTACCTTTTAAAAACCTTGATCTCTAGAGATAAAAGCTTAGTAGAGATTTGAGCGACCCTACAGATTTCGACATTTTTTTTGTACACCGCTCCATCAGCCTCAATGTCACTAATTTCCAATACTTTCCACGTTTACCAGTAAATGTCAAAAATTACCGAGATCTTTCGGCAGTTTCGGAAATTTTATATCCCTAAATATACTTTCCCTCTGTCGCTCTTTAAATTATTCAATTGGATGTAAATAAATAAATATTTCACAGTATTAATAAGCTTCTAAATTTTGATTCCTTTCTTAAATATTTTATTATAAAAATTTGGTTATTTTAATGAAAAAAATAATAATTTCACTTGTACTTAAAAATTATTTCAACTTTGTGAAATGTTTCGCACAGTCGATAATATCCATCTTCTGGACTGTGTGATTGTAAAAATGAATGAAACGATAAGTCAGCACGTGATGATGCTATTTCTATGTGAGCTAGTTAATTGATCTAATTAAGAGCGTCTATATGTATATGATTGGCACTAGTGTTAACGATTACGACTTAATTTAAAGGTGACTTCGTAATGTGGAGGCTGCTTTATAAGATAAGCTATTATAAAAGTACTCTAACTCGAATTTCCTCCTGCAATAAATTCTCTTCACGTTTACGCCAACTCACATGAACTTATACCTACACGTAAATTGTCATTTTCTTATCACTCTCGCTTCAGCTACTATAAAATTAGATTGACTACATTTTGCTAGTGTTCTAGTTTACATATTAGGATCTCTGACATATTATTATCATCTAGACATTTCCTACTTGGAATTGTCATTTTATTTCTCATCAGTAAGGATCATGCATAATCGCATAATGTCTCAAAATTAAGTATAATTCAGAACTTTCATGTTATATAAAGTTTTCATGCCAAATGTATTCAATTTAACGCCGCATCAAAACGCATAATTTCATTTTCGTCGCATAATTTTGGAATTTTCACAAAATAGCGCATAATTTCATATTTTTGCGTATTATTTATGTGTAAATTTGCAAAAAATGTATTTTTTAATATTTGAATGTTCAAATTCGTCAGTGAATATAAAATATAACATTTTTAACTCATTTGGGATAATTTTTTTGAAAGTCAAATTATAAATAATTTGCATTTTGAACTTCGCGCAGTTTTTCCATTTAGGGTATATGTAGGTTTTTCATATGTACCTGAAGTTCTGAACGTTCAAATAAACGAAATATTTTTCCCCACTTCTATTTTATCCATAAATATAATTCCAACCTACAATTTTGAAAATTGCATTATAAGTTTCTTTTGGTAATATATTATTCCCAATATGAATGAATAAACATGTTAGCATTGTTTCTAGTTTACTAAGCCATCAGTAAAAAATGTCGATCATTTGAACATTTAGAACTTCAATCACATGTTTTTCATGGGACACATGAAAAAAATGTTGTGCTTTGGCATTCGAAAAAAGTACACACTGTTAAAAATGTTTGTAATTTTACCTCACTTTTACCATACTTTTGTATAGTGAATTTACATTCCTGGAATGGTAATCTTAAATTACAACACATGTGTCGTAAAATCTTTAGTAATAATTCTTAGAATTCAATTTAAAAATGTTATAATTCATGGATCAAGTAATTTTCATAATTGAACTATAATATATAATTTTCTTTTCTGATAGTTTCAACTGAAT
>JAUMHM010000049.1:24442196-24452226 GCA_032362435.1 Melikaiella ostensackeni
TTCGATTTTTTCTCTTTATTTTATAAACAAATTATATAAACAACTGCAAAGTGTCGCCATATATGGGCTAAAGAAGAGCAGATGGCGCCACTCCCTTCGGCTCCTTAGGGCGCATGTTTTCTAGCATTTTATATTATTCGTGGCGAACAACTTTTCCCTGAGACTTCAGGCATGCGCAGAGGAGGTTGTTTTTCTACGCATGCGCCAAGTTTAGTCAATAGCTGATCATCCTGATCGCCATCAACAATTCAAAATTGTAGAAAACATGCGCCCTGAGGAGCCAAAAGGAGTGGCGATATCTGCTCTGAGTTTTGGGCGTCCAGCCTAATTAATGGACGCTCCCATAAACGTTTCTAATAATTCAGAGATTCTTGAGAAACATTAATTTTCATTCACAAGAACTCACGAGATTGCTACTTAACGACATAATTGATACCTGTCGAAATTTTCTCTCAGTACTCACATTTTTCACGTATAATTTACTCATCGCTCTGAACCAAGCTAACTTACAAGCAAATTATATTTCTTTATAATTAAAATTTTTGAATTCTGCTCAATTTGAAACTTTTGACCTTATCCACGATTCTGCATCGCCTGATTGGACAGGTCGATTTAAAATAAAACGATTGAAAAGTACAATAATGGAAATATATAATTTAAAAAAGTGATTTTACAGACATCCATCTTGCCTCCTCAATAAATGCTTAGTTTCCTAATAGCTGTAATTTTTAATTCTTTAGCGTTGAAACAGTAAAACTCTGCAAAAGATAAAAGCGCAGTTTTCGAAACTTCAGAATTTGAAAGTAGGTAGATACTTTTTAAGTTCGACAGTCGAAACCTTTGAAATTGAGATGATAAAATAAAAATTAATAGCGTTAAAATGTTTTTCTAATCTTCCGGAAAGAATTTTAAGCAAACCTATTTAAATTTTGAAGTTAGCAAAGTTCTTTAAATCGAAAAATGGAATTCATTTATAAAGATTAGGAAAAGTATGTATAAAAAAAAAATTCGCTTCCAATAAAATACGAGCAAAACTTCTCCGAGGCAGAGACCATAAAATGAAACTTTATGAAGAATGCCTTCGATTTAATTCCGAAAAAGACCTCGCCATTCGTGTTAAGTCCTTCTTACACAAATAAAATTTCATCCTCGACCTGAAATTGCCGAGCTCGCTTGAGTCCGATGAGCATCGAGGAATTCTTTCAAAAAATGTAGAAGACATTAAATTAAATCAATAATTTATGTTTATCGCATACGTGAATATTTTCTTCTGTAACTTAAAGATTTGTAATTTGAGTTATCAAAATATCAAGCCACTTAAGAGAAAAAAATTTCACACAATTTCGGTTCAAATTTTTTTGAAATCTCTTCCATTTTATCGAATTTTCATGACCTTCGTCGCCCTTTTCAATTCTCAAATCTTGCCCCTACGCCTTTTTATGGCCACTGACGACCTTTTCTACTATAAACACTTAACCCTAGGCATTTTGATGACAATTTTGGCCCTTACCAACTCTCAACACTTGTCTCTAAGCATTTTTATGACCACCGTCTTCATTTTCAACTCCTTTGATGACCATTTGGGCCCTTACCTACTCTCAACACTTGTCACTAAGCATTTTTATGAGCACTGTCGCCATTTCCAACTCTCAAAACTTGTCTCTAGGCAATTTTATGGCCACCTTTTCCCTTTTAACTTTCAAAAATTGTTTTTAGGCCATTTTGCGACCACTGTCTCCTTCTATAACTCTCAAAACTTGTCCTTAGGCAATTTTATGAACAGCTTGGCCTTTTCTTCCTCTCAAAACTTGTCCCTAGGCATTTTTATGACCACCGTCCCCCTTTCCAATTCTCAAAACTCATCTCCAGGCAATTATATGACCACCTTTGCCCATTCTATCTCTTACGAGTATACTCGTCCCTAGGCATTTTATAACCACCTTTGCCTTTTAAAACTCTCAACACTTGTCCCTTAGCATTTTTATGACCACCATCGCTCTTCCCGACCCTCAAAACATGTTCCTAGGAATTTTTGTGACCAATGTCGCCCTTGATAATTCTCAAAATTTGTCTATAGGTATTTTTATGACCACATTTATCCTTTTCAACTCAAAACTTGTCCCTAGGTCAATTTATGACCACCGTCGACCTGCCCAACTCTCAAAACTTTCCCCTAGGCATTTTTATAAGCATCTTCACCCTTTTCAACTCTCTATACTTGTCCCTAGGCAATTTCATAACCACTGTTGCCCTTCCCAACTCTCAAAACTTGTCCTTACGCATTTTTATAACCACCTTAATCCTTTCCAACTCTTAAAACTTGTCGCTAGGAAATTTTATGACCAATGTCACCCTCTCCAACTCTCGAAACTTGTCCCCAGGAATTTTTATAAACAGCTTTGCTTTATCCACCTCTCAAAACTTGTCCCTAGAAAGTTCTGAAAACAACCGTCGCCCTTTCTAACTCTCAAAACTTGCCCCTAGGCATTTTTATAAACAGACTTGCCCTTTCCACCTCTCAAAACTTGTCCCTAGGCATTTTTGTGACCACCATCGCCCTTTCCAACTCCCCAAACTCATCTCTAGGCAATTATATGACCACCTTCGCACATCCCAGCCCTTATACTTGTCCCTAGGCGTTTGTAACCACCTTTACCCTTTCAAACTCTCAAAGTTTGCCCCTAAGAATTTTTATGACCACCACTGCCCTTCCCGTCTTTTAAAACATGTTCCTAGGTATTTTTATGACCGCCGCCGCCCGTTCTAACTCTCAATACGTGTCCCTAGGTATTTTTATGGCCACCTCTACACTCTCCAACTCTTAAAACTTGCCCCTAGGCCACTTTATGACTGCTGTCGCCCTTCCCAACTTTCAAAACTTGTTCCTAGGCATTTTTATGAGCATCTTTACCCTTTTCAACTCAATACTGGTCCTTAGTCAATTTTATGACCACTGTCGCCCTTCCTAACTCTCAAAACTTGTCCCTAGGCATTTTTACAAGCATCTTCATCCTTTTCAACTCTTAAAAATTGTCCCTAGAAAATTTTATGACTACTGTCGCCCTTCCCAACTCTCAAAACTTGTCCCTAGGCATTTTTATGAGCATCTTCAGCCTTTCCAGCTCTTAACACTTGTCCCTAGGCAATTTTATGGCCACTTTCGCCCTTCCTAACGCTCAAAACTTGTCCCTAGGCATTTGTACAAGCATCTTCATCCTTTCCAACTCTTAATAATTGTCCCTAGAAAATTTTATGACTACTTCCGTCCTTCCCAACTGTCAATAACTTGTCCCTAGGCATTTTTATGAGCTACTTCAGCCTTTGCAGCTCTCAATATAGTACTTGTCCCGAGACAATTTTTGGACCACTGTCGCTCTTCCTAACTCTCAGAACTTGTCCCTAGGCATTTTTATGGCCACTTTCATCCTTTCCAGCTTTTAACACTTGTCCCTAGGCAATTTTATGACCACTTTCGCCCTTCCTAACTCTCAAAACTTGTCCCTGGGCATTTGTACAAGCATTTTCATCCTTTCCAACTCTTAATAATTGTCCCTAGAAAATTTTATGACTGCTGTCGCCCTTCCCAACTGTCAATAACTTGTTCCTAAGCATTTTTATGAGCATCTTCAGCCTTTGCAGCTCTCAATACTTGTCCCTAGACAATTTTTTGACCACTGTCGCTCTTCCTAATTCTCAGAACTTGTCCCTAGGCATTTTTATTGCCACTTTCATCCTTTCCAGCTCTTAAAACTTATCCCTAGGCAATTTTATGACCACCGTTGCGATTTAAAACTCTCAAAACTTGTCTACAGGCATTTTTATGTCTATCGATGCTTTCTCCAACTCTTAAAACTTGTCCCTAGCAGGGTTGATGCGGATTAGAGAATTCCAGAAATTTAGGGCATGTCCGGAAAAATCTTAGGGTCAGGGAATTTTTGAAAAACTGCAGTTGAAGTTTATAAAAATCTGTATGACTGCTGACACTAAAAATGTTTAAGGTCAATGTAAAAAGAAACATTTTTTTGCAATAACATCATTAATCTCCTAGGTGTGAAGTTTCTTTTATGTCTGGAAGAAAAATTTATGACGGTGACGGAAAATGAAAAATTGGTCAGGGAGAAGTCAGGGAATTTCGAAATTAGGATTTTTTAGTAACCCTGAAAATAACAGAATTATTGACAAGAGTAATAGGATTAAAAAGGACATAAAAGAATAGGATTGTTTAAAAAAGATACAAAGTACGATAAACAGTGATAAAATTGGACAAAAATTGATCAGGACTACTTTCAATTTAAAATTGGACAAGAAACGTGAAAAATTATTCATAAAATTAATAAGAAATAAAAAAGATGGGATTTATTTAAATATTAAAATTTGTTTTTATTTAATGATAGGTATAAGAGTGGGTGGGTGGGGAAGAATTAAATAAAAATTAAATAAAATCAAAAAGAAGAATTTTTTTAGGTACCTAAAAATTTTCCAGTGACAAAAATGCTCTGTGAGAGATATTGCCAAGACCCAGAAATCGAAATTGGACATTCAAAATTAAAAATTCGCTGTATTTCCAATTTTGATTCCTGGGTCTTGAAGATTTTTTCCCTAGTGCATTTTTGTCATTGGAAAGTTATCAAGTATCTGAAAAAATTCTTCTCCTATTCACACAGGTGTTAATATTTCTTTTCCGAAAACAGGGGTGAACTAAATAGGGATTATCTATTAGAAGATTATTTATTGAAATCCGCAAAAAAATGGAGACTTCTTTGACTTCTAGGAATGTAAAAAAATTCAAATTCAAGAAAATTTAAAAACTCTGCAAACAACAAATTTCATAAACGCTTTTTCGAGTTCGGGTGACCAAGCTGCATATCTATTGATTGCAAATTAATTATACTTTTTTAGGATCTCCATACGCTACTTTTTTGCCTGGTGACAATTTTGAATTCCAAAATATTTTATTTTCGACCCATCCTAATAGAGTGGATAAGTAAGGCCGGTTTTAATTATAATTTCCGACCTTACCGACATCGAGACCGTTCCACAGCTCAAGTGGTTCGTGTCCGTATTAAAATTCCAGAATTTTCTTGATGACGTCACCAAATTATACTGCGCAATTATGTGAAACGAATTTTGCAATGTAAATATAATACGTGAATAAAATCATAAATAACCTTGAAAATGTTTACGCGAAACGATTAATTGAGATGATAAACAACCTTAAAGTTTTTTACGCGCAATTCGGTTCACATAATTACACAGTGTAATTTGATGGCGTCATCAAAAAAATTCTAGAAACTTAGCTCTTACACAAACCACTTGAGCTGTGGAATGGTCTCGATGTCGGTAAGGTAGGAATTCATAATTAGAATCGGCCTTACTCATCTACTAAACAGGTAAAAAGTCCGTAAAGATTTTATTTGTATGTGCTATTTCTTAGTTTTATGTACTTAGAAGTGAATTTGTGAACCTAAAGTGCTGGTTTCCGATTAGCATTCGAGCTTCTAATATAAGCAAGCAAAACTTCAATTTTGCTAGTCATTTAGTTCCACTCACGGAAGCATTCGAGCATGCACTAACAACTGATAAACACAATAGGTGATTTAATTAAAGTTAAGCAATAAGTCACGATTGCGTGTAGACTGTAGAGAATTAATTACAGAAGTGAATTTTAATCTAGTGCACATTCATGAGCAATTAGTAAAAAAAAATATTTTTATTGTAAGAGAAATCATACTCTCTTGGGAAACTTACGAATTTTTGAATCAGTGTTCAGAAATTGAAAAGAAATGTTCAAATATTGTGTTAGGAATCCATAGTTTGATAACAGATCAAAAATAAAAAATCGCCTGACCGGCGGCAGTAGCTAGGTAGTGATTCTCGACTCGTCGAGATTTCGTATGTTAAGCACGGACGGGCGCGGTTAGCGCTCGGATGGGTGACCGTTTCGGGATTCTCTTTCAGTCATGTTTTCACTGCGTTTAACTTCTATCGAGCGGAAGGGTTGACGCCGAGGATGGATGTGGGCACTCGATGCTCTCAAAAGTCTCCATCCAAATTCGTCTGTCAGTAACCGGCTGCGCTCGGGAGTTTTGGTTTTCTGCAGTTTTCCACTCCCCTGTCGAAAGGTTCAGGAGAATGCGAGCGCTTCTAATAAAAATCCAGCTGCAGACGGTAGAGGATTTTATAGATTGAAAAAACCCGAAAAGTGTATACGTGAAGTAAAAATTTAATCTAATCTAAAAGACTGCCTGCTGAGCTAAAGCAGGCGGTAAAATTGAAAATTTTAAAAATATATTTCTTAGATTCGCAGCAATTAGGTAGAGAAATTCGATCAAAGACAGTGGAGTTTTCGCGTGACTTCTATTTGTGGCAAAGCGTAGGAAGAGGCCCCTCTTATCTCCTCTTAACCCTGCACCACTAAAGTGTCGACGCCGCGAAGAAAGGCGTCTCGACGCAAATTTTGATTAGTGTTTGAGGTTTATGGTCGCTGACCAATGGCAAATCGAAATTATTTACGAGTTTCGGACTAGAACCAAAGAGGCGAGAACCGTAAGTCCTTAGGATCTCGTTTGCGTGGGTTGTTTTCTAAACTTTATGGTCTCTCTTAACTGAAAAAAATAAATAAATTACGAGGCCATTCTTCGAAAATTAATTTGCTGTAAATTGACGGATTTTCTGAGGAAATGTAACTCGAAAAAAATCATTAACGGGAGGTTAATCCACATTAGGGTGTCCAATAAAAATTTAAATTTTTGAATTTTGCAAACGCTATCCCCTAATCTTGTTCGTTTTGGTAAAAAAATACTGCCGTGAATTTTTTTTTGTTAAAATAAAATTGATTAGAAGTTCCGCTAGGCCTTAGGTCCGAAAATAAATTTTCTTGGTTTCCGATTTTAAAAAAAAAATACAAATTTAAGGTTAAAAAATTCTTTCGCCTCTAGAAAGTCTTTTTCATTTATTGAGGAATAAGTCCTAATTTTATGGAACAAATAGAAAAAAATTATGAAGATATCAGTCTTAGAATACGAAAATTTGGTATTGCATTACAATTAATGGTTTGAAATGGCCCCTAAACATTTTTTTCCTGAAATAATATGCACAGGATTTCTTCTAAAATATAAAGAAAATTTTCTCCATGATTAATGAATTAAAAATATTTATACCGGGTGACAGGAAAAAATCTTGAATTTTAAAACACAAAAATTCACATTTCTCAAAGTTTAAAGATTCCTATGGTACATCAAAATGTATTTTTAGCTATAATTTACTTGAAAGGATGTAAGCTAGATAATTAATGTCGGTTTTGGTGCTATTAATCACTTTTTTCTCAAATCATTTCTTAATCAATGGATCTTTTTTGGATTAAATTTTTTTTTAATTCAACCTGAAGACTTTTAAATTCTCCTTGAATTCTTGTGACTTTTATTATAATTCTATTCACTCCCATTTCCCTGAATTCAATGAAATTTTTTTGGATTTTAAACATTTTGTGGCATTCTGTTGAATTCTTCTAAATTCACTACTGTTTTACTGAAATCAATGAAATATTTTGGATTTTTTGCAATTCATTTGTATTCATTTGGAATTCACCCTGAATTCTTATTCATTTATCCTGAATTCTTTTAAATTCTTTCGATATCTCTTGCATTTTTTAAATTCACCCTGAATTCTTTTCAACTACTTGGAATTTTTCTAAATTCACTCCAAACTTAATTTATTTTGTTAATGTTTTTAGTTGTTTTAAGTTCACTTGAATTTTATATGAGTTTCATCGAATTCTTCTAATTTCCTTTAAATCCCTCTAAATGTAATCGAATTTTATTCAATTCATTGGTTTTTTTACTTCTCGATTTTTTTTCTATTCATTTACATTCTGTTGAATTCGCACTGGATTCTGCTCATTTCCATTTTACTCAATTCAGTAGAAATTTTTTGACTTTTTAGATTTGGTTCAGTTCACTCAAATTCTTATGAATTTCATCAAAGTCTCCTGAACTCCCTTGAATTCTTCTTTTACTGAAATCAATGGGAACTTTTTTATTTTTTCCAATTTATTTGAAAATTGTATTGAATTCACTCTGAATTCTTATGAATTTATCCTGAATTCGTTAAAATTCACCTGGATTTCTATTAAATTCTTTCGAATTAAAAAGAACATTAGTCATATTATTAAGGCACATTAATCACTTTTAGTTAATCTTAGTCACTTTTTGGGCTGGAAATTAGTCACTTTCACTCACTTTTTCGGTTTAATTGTTATTAATTTCTCATTCAACTTGATAAAGAAATTTGTTAGGGTAAAATTATATACATACGCTTAAAAATGACAATAGAATTATAATGCTACAAGCAAAACAATCTTAAAAATTGAACTCTTTTGCTTGTATTGTTTTCATTCATGTTAAGGTACTATAGGAATCTTCAAACTGTGAAAAATGTTTAATATTCCAGGAAAAAAATGTTTAGGGGACACTTCAGACCAATAATTGTATTAAACTTACAAATTTTCGTATTCTAAGCCCGATAATTTCTTCAAAAAGGTTTTGGTTTCTTTCATAAAATTTAGGACTTATTCCTCAATAAATAACAAATAATTTCATTGGAAGAAAGAATTGTTTAGCCTTGAATTGATATTTTTTTAAATCGAAAACTCTAAACAATTTTTTAAAAGTAAAAGAAAATTTATGGCAGTATTTTTTCACCTAAAGGAAGAAATTTAGGGGGCAGCGTTTCCAAAATTCCAAAATTCAAATTTTTATTGGGCACCTTACCTACATAATCTAACGCTTATCCAAAGTCGGAAAAAAAATATTATAGAAAATTATTCTTGAAATGTATTATTTATTAGAACAATTCAAATTGGGTATTGAAAACATTTGAATTCGTGAAATTTTGAAAGAGAAATAATTTAAATCGGAAGCTTTCAATCGAAAAATTTTGAATATAAGCATTATAAAATTCACAAATTTAGAAATGCTCGACTCGAAAGCATTAAAAATTGGACAAGTTCATGTAAAGTTTATAAATACCTTAAAGAAATTCAAATATGAAGATTTGAAATTGATCAATTCGATATGTTAAAGACACTAAAGCTATTTATAATTGTAAATTTGATGAAGTCTATAAATTGAATTATAAAATTATATCTTTAAAGTTTGTAAAATGCTTTATTCAATTTTATTGATTGTATTCCAAAATAAATCAGATAAAATTAATGATATTGGAATGACTTCAATTTTAAGTTACACTCGTTTTATTGAATATATTCTTATACCTGGCATAATTGTTTGAAAAGACTTAAATTTTCTAAGCTTAGAATTATAATGTGCAACAGGAAGTCTGATTCGTTGGTATATTTTGAGTTTAATGTGGCGACTAGTACTTACCGAAACGATCTGTACGACTTATGCAGAAGTATTTATAGTTTTCGGGCATAGCAGGGGCGTAATAATTTAAAACCTTACCCCATAAGTTGAAAACAAAAACAACAAAAATGTGAATGATTATACATAATTAATGTTACTCATTTTTTAAAAGTCTCTTTCTCTTTGTTGTAATTAAATTGGCCTCGAAAAGCTCTAAAATTTCATAATTTTTTTTTTCATAGAAAAGAAATCAATTCATTATAGAAGTCCGTATATATATAGAAATGAAAATATTCGACCAAAGTGAAAAAAATACAAAGAGACATTTTATAATTTTAAAATAAATTTAAACCTTGTATTTGAAAAACGTTTTCTGCCATTTTTTTATTCTGGTTTCTTTTTTACTACAGAATTGCTGCAGTTGTTTAACCTGGGCCGTTCAACAAGAAAGGATGAGAAAAACAATTAAAATGTCCAGTTGCAGAAAAACAATCAGAATAACTGTGAACGTAGAATATCACTGTAAAAAAATAGTTAAAAATGTCACACTTTAAATTCATAAATAAATTTGACAATTTTAATTCAAACAGATGTTACGTCACGGAGTTAATCGTGGCGGCGAAAGGGTTGAGAAATTTCAATTTCTCTTTGTAATTTGAAATGCTATC
>JAUMHM010000049.1:24467821-24478114 GCA_032362435.1 Melikaiella ostensackeni
GACCACTGAATAACGCACAATGTTTTCTTTAACCCTACTGTTGGGAAAAATAATGACACCAGATGGCACTCAAACTCAGACCGAACCACATTTCAAATTTTGCGCCATACGAGACTACGAATCATAGCCCAAGCAAGGGCGTTTGCGCACCATTTCGGCAAGGGGCTACACAACGCCCATTTTTCAACCCAAAAATATCCAATTTTTTAAAATAAATTCTTTAATGTCAAAAATAATTTAAAAATCATTTAACATTATTCAAGAATATAATATTTCTTTATGGGATAAGACTTTCTGGCAAAATTCAATTAGAAAAATCACAATTTGTTCTAAATTTCAATATTAGAATTTATCATGCAGATTCCTTTCTACATAGTAGAATTTTAATCCCCTTTTTTTAAAGATTTGAAATTGAATGTTTTTGAATTCGATATTTGTCAGTTTTGATTGCCTTCAATTTTAATTTGTATATTTTCAAAAATAGATGCCTTCTAGGATGGCTGAAAGATGAAGGTTTTCAATTCTTTTATTTGTTCAATCGTAAACCTATTTAAATTTTGACGTTTTTAGATTTACAAAGTTTTCCGTTTCAAAAACTTCCAAATTTGGAAAGTTGGTTCTATTTTTGAAGTTGATAATGAAATATTTATTTCAATTTTACAATTTTTAATTAATAATATTTGTAAGTCTACTTCCGATGTATATAAATTAATTGGATTAGTGGATTTGATGACACAATAAGTTTCTTTGAAGTTTCGTGTGTCTCGCGTGATTTTGACTAAGCTAAAATTTTGCAAAGAATGCAATTTATACATATTTGAACAATTTCAAGTGTTAATAGGTGTATTAATTTGACACGTGAATATTCATTATTTTTTTTACTTTTAAATACATCATTTTTTAATTTTTTCCTATTTGTAAAAATTTTGTGATGGGTCTTTTCAATTTGCGATTCTTCGAAATTTTCAGATTTAACAATTATTACACATTTTTTTCCAAAAAATCCAAATAAAAAATTAATTATTAATTAATTAAATCAAAATTAAAAACAAACATTTCAATTTATATTTTCATTTAGAAAACTTGTTTGATTATTGGAATAGAATTTATTTACAATTTTTAAATTGCAGCTGCGGTAGAGATAAGGCTGGATCAATTATTTGAACTTGGACACTTCCCAGTTTCAAATTTATGTATTTTTGAAATTTAGATATCTTTCAACTTAACGGGCTTTATAATTCGTTTTAACCAATTTGTATGTGATTTAAACTTTTTTTTCTCTTTCATATCCTTCAGAATTTGAAAAAAAGTTTAATTCTCGTTTGCTTTTTCCCTCATGGATTGCCCTCAGGCCATTAGGGGCCCATGAGGGCAATCCAGGTGTGGTCGCTCATGGAAACGACATGCTAATCCATAAAGATCCAACATGGGCATCCCTCATACTTTCCCTTATAGTTGGCCTTGAGGGGCCTTCGTGGGTCCCTCGCAGTTGCCCCGACAGTAAATTTTTAATTTTTAGAAATACATTTAATAATTTTCTCCTCATAATTTTAAGCAAACGCGTCAAAATTCTTTAAAATTATCCTGATTTTCAGTAATTTCACATTTGAATGAGGTATTGTTACTATTTGACAATTACAACAAAATAATCGTTTGATTTTTGTCAACTAAGGCATAAGGGCAAAAAGCAGGGCTCCCTGCGTGGGCCCTCATGGAACATCTGAGATTTTAAGTTCAGCTTTCTAAAAAAGTCATCAACTTTTTAACAAAAATGAATTTTTTGTAAGTCTGAACTAATCAAATATCAAAATTCGTAGTGTTACAAATATATTATCCCCTTGGATTTTTAAATTTTAACCGTTCGACCGTGAAGGCAAACGAGCAGGGCGCCCGCAGGGGGCCCTCGTGGTGTTTCCCCTATGGATTGCCCACAATCCACATGGGCCACTGACGGAAGTGAACATTTCAGAGAGGGCTAAACAGGGCTTTTTCCACATGGGTCCTTATAATTTGGTTCGAATAAATTTTTTAATCAAAATCTAAACTATCCTTCTGATTTGTGAATTTGTTATTGTAACGGATCAGTTTTTCAAAAATCTCAATTTTATACCTTCAAATTTTAAAGCTTTCGAATTTGAATGGTTTCAATTTTCAAAATCTTCAAGATTTTTTTTTTGAAAGACCAAACAATTTTAACATTTCAGGCTTTCAAAGCAAAAGTTAACAAGTATTGTTTTAGGAGTTCACGTAAATTCCCATGAAAACTACAATTTTTGAACAGAATAAACAGTAGAAAAGAAATACACTAGAACCTCTATTTAACTGCTCTCCATTTACCGCCTTCCGAGAATTTCAGCCGACTCGAATTCGTTGATGAGAGGTTCAAGGGTTCGAGACAGAGGATTGCCACCGGCCTCGCCTTCGTGGATGAGGAGGTCCAAGGGGCCGAAAGAGAGGCGCGTGAGCTCAGCGGAGTTACGCAGTTCCCCCTGACTGTTTTCATTAGGCCTGTCCAGAGAGGAGAAATTTGCTCAAAAGCCACATATTACACTTCCACCACCACTTCTCTCTACTCAGCTCGAGAGGCCTCGGGTGGCGGTCGCTCCCGTCAAATAGAATGGGAACTGGAGAGTGGAGGTGGAAAATTCACATCTGCGATTTGAGCAGTTTCGAGAAAAATTTCTGGAATTTCTCCTCTCTGGACAGGCCTGGTTTACATCGTAGAAATTCTTGGAAGAGCCTCATGGTCATAGCAAGCCATACCCGAGACCCTCTCTAAATCGAGGTTCCAGTGTATAAGAAAGCTAGAAAATATTTTTTTTTATTCTAATACTTATTTTTTATTTATATTAATTATATATTTATATTAATAATAATAAACAAATTTTTTAATGTTTTGCTCTAAAAAACTTTTCACTTTTGTATAAAATATCACCTCCTGTATTTTCCCCTCCTTTTGGTTATCTGAATCACTACTTCTGTGCTGCACTTGGTGCTGAGTTTGTTGCAGTCGTTCGTGGCAAGTCGAGTAAATTAGTCCTGTTGCTGACTAACGCGTTCCGAAAAAAAATCATATTTTTTGATTTCCAATATATAATATAAATCCTTTCTAGATTTGCTAATTATTACGTTATATCATTGTTTATTTTAAATTTAAAACTAATTATTATATTTAAGTTTAAAAAAAAGAGATTCAATGAATTTCAGTTATTCCTGGCTAATTAGATTAATTTCTTGATTTATTTTTGATCTTTCAATTTAATTTAAATATAAAATATAGTGAGGGAATTAAAATTTTCGTAAGAGTGCGTTATTCATAATCTATATTCTATACTATTTCTGAACCGTGATGCGACTTCTAGCAGCTGCTCTGAATCAAACGGTGAGAGAATTAACACCACTTCGATAATTATTCCGAGGTCTTACGCTTTTTCGATCCTTCACTTTTTTTATTTTCAAGTCTACTTCAGTATTTCCTAAAGTTCAATTCTTACTCACGTATTATTGTTAAAAATTCTTATTTTTTACTCTCTCGTTCAATATTAATTTTACGGAGAATGAATCGCGTGAGTCGTTTCGTAAAATATTTTTCAAAGTTCTCAAATTAAAATTGAAGATTAAATCAGATGCTAGTTTTGCAGAAAATAAAATATATGAATAAATGAAACATAAATAAATTAAATATATAATATATCAATTCTTTATATTAAAAAATTCGAAGAAAAGTTCAAAGTCATTTTTTGACAATGTCTCTTGAAATTCATTCTTTGTTTATAGTTTGTTTATAGGCGTACGGGGGGCCCCGATCGAAATTCATTCTTTAGTAATTTTTTAATGTTAGAAAATGTCTGATATTGAAAAAAAAATTAAACAATGAGCGACAAGTATTATTATATGTCGCAGTTATTTTAAGAATGTCAATATTTGTAAGTTTGGTGAGATCCTTCTTGGTATTAATCGTTGTTTTCGAATATTTTTGTTCCAGGAGTATGACCTCGAGCAGAAGATCGAAGTGGAGATCAAAATGCGCGAAGGATCGGCCCGTCTTTTGGCGGCTGCTCGTCATCGGGCACAAAGTTTGGAGGCTGCGAGGACCCTTCTGACATCCAACGAGAGGATGTCTGCCTACATGGCTGAGTTGCAACGTCGCAAAAAAGAACCATCCAACAAAACAAGGTACATAATATATTCATCCTTTTAGTTCAGGTCCATCCAATTCCACTTTTCATTCTCCAGTCCATTGATCCTAAAAAAAAAAACACGAAAAAAAACTTGAAAATTATTTTTAAATAAAAGAAGATGGAGAATTATAATTAAAAAATGATACCCGTGTGGAAAAAGTCCCATTTAGCCCTCTTTGAAATGTTGGCCCCTTTTCAGGGGCCTATGTGGACAATCCATAGAGGAAAACCCACGAGGGTCCCCGCATGAGGCTCTGATCGTTTGCCCTCACAGTCGATCGGCTAAAATTTTTCAAGTCCAAAGGGTTAATATTTTTTGACACTACAAATTTTGATGTTTAATTAGTCCATACCTACAAAAATGCATTTCTGTTTGATCCTAAAATTTTCAGATCCATTGATCCTAAAAGAAAAACAGAAAAAAAACTTAAAAATTATTTTTAAATAAAATAATATGGGATATTGCCTTTTTTGTCAAATAGTAACAATATCTCATTTAAATATGCAGTTATTCAAAATGAAAATAATTTCAACAAATTTTAATGAGCGAGCGTTGTGTCTGTCTGAAATAAAGTTACAAACATTGTGGTAAGTTCGTCAAAAGGAAAAACGGAAGTCTGATAAGATGCTGGTCATGAGTTGAAGTCTCGGTTGAGGCACTAATATTTTTATACAAATGTATTTAAAATTATGAGGAGACAATTAATAAAGGTATTTTTTTAAATTTATTTACCGTCGGGACAACTGCGATGGGCCCACGAGGGCAACCATGAGGGAAGTCCATGTTGGATCCTTATGGATTAGCATGTCGTTTTCATGAGGGGTCACGCCTGGATTGCCCCCATGGCCTGAGGGCAATTCAAGATGGCTTCCTACGGGGGCCCACTCCATTTTCCACACACGCACCGGTTGAGTTGTCGAATAAATAGAAAAGAATTCAGGTGCTGAAAGATCAAGAAAGGGATGTAAAGAAATATCCAAAAAAATTTTAGTTTAAAAGAAAAGGAACCTTCAGTTTTTTTAATTTCACGATATTATCGAATTTGCAATTTTTTTCTTCACATCTAAATGGACCTGAATTTGAAAGCACTTGATTTAAAAGAACATCCGAATTTAAAGGTCTTCTATTTTTTCGGAGAGTCTAAATTGCAGAGTACCGAATGTAAAATGATCAAAATTCGAAATCTTTCTGATTCTAAGTAACAAAATTATAAAATGATCGTGTTAATAACTTTTTAAATTTAAAAACCTTTAAATTTGAAAGCATTTGAATCGAGAAGTCATGATCATAATTATCATTATTTCTTCCAAAAAAATCTTAAAGCCCACTTATTCAAAAGATTTGATTTGATGCACACGAGTACATTACTAAAGATTAAAATTCTAATATACTAAAATGTGAAAGGGACTGCACGCAGAAGCTTTATAATTGAAAAATAAAATTTATATTTAGAAGCGACTAAATCTTAAAACCTAGCAGTTCAAAAAGAGTCAAAGTTCGACTCCTGAAATGAAAAAAACGAGAATGCAAAAGTTGGAAAAAAATTTAATTAATTGATCTTTATTTTTTCTAAAGCAAATATTGAAGTTTGAAAATTAAAATTTTTTAAATTCCAAAGTGTTGAAATTTTAATATTTTAAATAAAAGTTGGATTTGGAAGAGAGTTAAGCTTGTAGCCTAAAAAACTAAAAAAAGAATTCTTAAAATCGTACCAATGCAAAAGTAAACAAAATTGGAAAAGGATCAAATGAAGCATAATAAAAAAATCTCTACATGTAAAACCCTTTAAACTTCGAACTATGAATTAAATTTTCTTCTTTAAATGCCTTCAAATTTGTAATTGAATTTTTAAATGATGATTTCATTATTATTTAAAGAAGCATAAAAATTTTAAAAAGTTCAAATTCAGAAGCCTTTACTCCCAAGTAATCCAAGTCAGGAAAATATCCAATTTAAAGCTTTAAATTTGCAAGAGACTTGAATCTGAAACCAGCAGATTATTTCTTATTTAATTTAAATTGCAGTCTCAAATTTTCAATTTTTGAAACAGTATTTTGTAAAAACCAAATTAATTGGTCTCTAAGTTGAAGAAGGACCACATTTGAAAAGAAACAAATACAAAAACATTGGGTCTTGATAGAAATTTGAATCCATTTAATTAAATATTTATTTTCAGCCTCTGATATTAATTGACATTTTTCCAACTTTATGCTTCATTAGTCGGACTTGGTTTTCACTTTAAAAACGTTTGTTTTATCAAAGTCATTTTTTTCTGAAACGGTTTTTTGCCTGTACACTTTCGCAAAATTCATGTTAAATTAACAATAATTCCGTATACATCTGTACGGAAGTATAATGAAAACATAATTTACGACGTTTAACACGCACAACTTTGCTTGCCAGTTCTTCCATTTTGTTGTCCCTTTTTTACCTCTCTTCAACTCTTCGAATAATTACGATAGAGAATCATAAATTTCATTTTTAATCAACGAAAATTTCTTTTTTTTTTTAATCTATCCACTTATTACCAATTTCACAAATTTTCTGTAAAAAAGTTAGCTCCTTTCGTTTGCTCCATTTTATTTTTACTCTAAATATTTATAGAAAACAGAAGTGTTTATAAATGTTTTTTTTTCTTCTAGTTTGCCTGCAAGTACAGCGAGAGTTTCGCTTTCGGATCTGAGGGTGCCGCTGATGTGGAGAGATTCGGACCACTTCAAAAATCGGGGTGACTACCGAAGATTTGCTGTTTTCTGCTTGGCTCGTGTTGGAACAGAAATTCATGATACTGCCCTTCTTTGTCCCGTGGATCGGGCCCTCACCGATATTAGTTTTCCAGACGTATTAGTCTTGTATGTGTACTTTTGCTCATATTATTTATTAATTCTATTTTTAGAACTTTTTTATTCAGAAAGGGGCTAACTTGACCCCCTATATATAGTATTTTAGAAAACACAAAAATTGCTAGCAAGTGAAAAAAAGCCTTTCAACTCCGCTGAGATTTGAGCCCAGGACCTAACGTTTGCCGGACGACTTTTTTTCAGTTGACAGATCACTTATCCGGCAAACGAAAGGTCCTGGGCTCAAATCTCAGCGGAGTTGAAAGGCGTTCCTTTTTCACAGCGAATTTTATTTTAGTTGATTTTCTTTCTAAATTAGCATCCAATGAAAAATGATGCTGTTTCTTCAAATCTCTTAAATTACTTACAATACTTGCATGCAGATTTGAAATGTTAAAATAATCAGTTTTTAAAATATTTTTTTAGTAATAACGTGCAAGCAGAATTTGATTTGACTCTCGAGATCTACAGCCATATACTTCAGGAAGACTTGAGCATAGCGAGTACTCCTCGAAGAATTAAAAGGACGATTCACTCCTCGATCTCGAAAACAGTTGGGAAAAAACTCGCCGCTTCGCTTCGTGACGAACTCAACTCCGGTAAAATGTAAGTTTTAACATTGGTAATTATTTTTAATATGTAGGTATTTTCTTCGGAACATCCTCAGTAAATGAAATGAATTTCTTTATTTTACAGAGGACCCCACTTCGAATTAATGGCGTCTGCAAGATTAACTCTGGATGATACGGACGATAACGTTCACACTCATGATCTCGTCATTAAGAATTTAGGTGCGTCATTGAAAAATAATTTTTTAAATATATCAAGATTCACCAGAAATTTTTAAATTATCTTTTTCTACAATTTTCATCTAAGATTCTCGTTTTAGTCATTCTGATCACTTTAAACAGAAGATTCCGTTATACCATCCGCAAATCAGACATCCGTCGTACCAACTCAATCGACTTATCAAATCCTAGAAATATTTTCATGTCACTAAGACAAGATGGATATTTTTACATAAGACATTGAATAAAATCCTCTATGAAAAAAAGGAAGGCCTTTTAACTCCGCTGGGATTTGAGCCCAGGATCTTTAATTTGCCGGATGACTGTTAACAGAACAGTCGTCGGCAAATGAAAGGCCCTGGGTTCGAATCCCACAGAAGTTGAAAGGCGTTTCTTTTTTCACAGAGAATTTTATTTAATGATATTTTTCTATTGCCAAAGCTTATCTTGCATTTTATTCATATTTTTAAGAGAATAAACATCACGCTCTACCTCTATTTGGACACTTTTGCTGTCGGCTAGCCGCTCAGCCAGATTGTATGAGCAAAGAAATCTGTACCGGCAATATTAATCTGAATGGCCGAAATTGCTGGGCTCGGCTTCAAGGATTTGAAATTCGAACCTGGGAGTCGAGAAAATTGGCTGAGGAAGATCAAAGTCCTGCTCACACAATTCCTGTCAATCGGGTGAGTTGATCATTTTTTAATTTCAAATTCCTGGAAGCTGAAATTTTAAAGTCCTTTCAATATCTGAAGAAATAATGATGAAGGTTTTAATCAGTGGTGGGTAAGTTATTCTTTAAAAGGAACTATTTATCGTGGCCGTTACATCACGAAAAAAGTAACTAGGTATTGTTATCGTTACCGATTCAAAATGTAACTTATACGTAATACATATTTCAAGAATTTTGACACCCCCCGGGCGTGATACGTTTTTATTGTTCTTAACATGGAGAATGATAGTTTCACATACTCCCTTCCCCTCTGAACATATCACGTATTTTGTGAATGACCCCATATCCAAATTTATTTTTTACGCAACTTCATTCATATCTGTTAAATTTTCAACCAACGAGATAAATTTTCAACTAAAATGATAAATCATCAACTAAAAAAATGAATTTCCAACAAAGAAGTTCAACCAAGTCGTTAAGTTTGCAACTAAAAAAGATGAATTTTCAACTAAAAAAGATCAATTTTCAACCAAAAACGGAATAATTAAATTTTCAGTTGAAAATTAATGTTGAACCAGAAGAAAAATGAATCTTCAACCAAAAAAATTAATTTTCAACCGAAAAAGAAAAATTTTCAACCAAAAATGAAATAACTCAATTTTGAATTAAAAAAATTAATTTTCGACGGAAAAAGATTAATTCTCAACAAAAAATGTACCCGCAAATATGAATTTTCAACAAAAAAGTTCATTTTCAACCAAATAATTGAATTTTCTACCAAAATAGATAAATTTGCAACACAAAAAGATGAATTAAAAAAAAGAGTTGAATTTTAAACCGAATAGAATGATTTTCTATCGAAATTGTTGAATTTTAAACAAAGTAATTAAATCTTCAAACAAATAATAAAATTTTTAACCACAAAAGATGAATTTCTCCACCAATAATAGTTGGATTTTCAACCATAGAGCTAAATTTTCAACTAAAATGTTGATTCCACAAACAAAAAAATGAATTTTTAACACAGTAGTTCAACTTCTGACCAATTAGTTGAATTTTTAACAAAATAGTTGAATTTTCAGTAAAAAAATTAATTTTTAAGAAAAAAAAAATTAATTTTCCTCAAAATAGTTCAATTTTAATCAAAGAGGTGAATGATTAACTAAAGTGATGAGTCTACGATCAAAAAAATCAATTTCTAACAAAATAGTTCAACTTTTAACCAAGTAGTTAAATTATCAACAAGATTGATGAATCCTCAACCAAAACAGATTAATTTTCAACCAAAAATGGAATAGTTAAATTTTTAATTGAAACCATCCATTTTCAACGGAAAAGAAAAGAATACTCAACGAAAAATGTAATAGTTGAAATTTCAACCAAAAAAAATTTTTGTTTTATATCAAAAACTGTTGAATTCAACCAAAAAATGAATCTTCATACAAGAGCTGAATTTCCAGACTAGAAAGAACAAAAAATCAACCAAATTTTCGAAATCTCAAGCCAAAAAGGCGAATATTTTACAAAACAGTTGAATTTTCAACCCGCAAATATGAATTTTCAATTGACGTGTGCATTTTGTCGGATCGAAAATGGCATTTTCGATTCGACTCGCGCTATCGTCGAATCGGTTTTTTTCGATTCGATCAACCCACCGATCGGATGTCGAAAAACCGACATTCGATACGTGCTACCGTCGGATCGGTTTTTTTTTCGATTCGATGAGCCCGTCAATCGAATGTCGAAAAACCGACATTCGACTCGCGCTATCGTCGGATCGGTTTTTTTCGATTCGATCGACCCACCGATC
>JAUMHM010000049.1:24478214-24488843 GCA_032362435.1 Melikaiella ostensackeni
CAAATGAAAAAATCTTCAGCTTTAACAGTTTGAACTTTTGAATTTCAGCTCGAATTTCAATGACCGGGAAAAATTTTAGTGAACCGGGAAAAAGCCGGGAATTTTTTTCGGTGATGAAAGTGGCCAACCCTAATCATTATCGCCGTATTTTTACAATCCTTCTTAATGTAATTAAAATTTTTAAAATTCGAAAGTTTAAACTGAGATTATTATGTGCCTATTAGTCGTTTACATATTCGAACTTGTCATTATTGGGCCTTACAATTCATATCTTTATTATAGGTTTAAAATATCATAATATATTAAATGCTATTTAATTTATAATTTCTTACTAAAGACAATTCGAAAAATCTATTTATCTTAATCACAAACCTAAAATAAGGATACGAATGGTAAATCTCAGTATTAACAAGTTCGACTTTGTAAGTGACTAATTGGAAAACCATGATAACATTTGAACTTTCCAATTTTTAGTATTTAAATTATACTAAGAAAGGAACTTAAAAATTGAATTATAATATTTTCGACAATTTTTTTCCTTAAAACTTAATTAAACCGAAGAATCGATTATTTTTTAATAAGGGCAAGATCGATTATTTCAAACTGGGTCTAGGTCTTAAATTGAAAAAAAAAACCGTTATTTATCGAAAAAAAATTAAATAAAGCTAGGTTAATGAATAATAACACCAATATTGGACTACCCTTCAGTTGTGGGTCTCCTCTTTTAATCCTGACTTGAGAATATCGAATAAGAAAGTGAGTCGGAAAGACGGGTAGTCTCAAAGTCTATTTTTGAACTGTGAACTTTTTGGGTGTTCTTTTTTAGTAAACAACAAATTTTCAGAAGAGAATAGATTTTATTTCGATCTTTAAGAAAAAAAATAAATATTATAAACCTGTAAAGCCTGTAAAAAACGTTTTACAGATCTTGAGCTGAATAGCATCTAAAGAGTTATTATTACCATTTATTATTTAATCTAATAACAAGTTTCAATTGAGGAAGTAAAAATAAACGACACGTTTCTGTTGCGTAATATTAACCACCAGATTGACACAGTATTCTCCCCATTTCTCTCTAGATCTGCAACCTGCATTCTGCATGCATTGGTTTAGATTTTTAGAATTATAATTATAAATTAAAAACTTGAAATGCATTTTGTCAGTCGCATATTGGATTTTAGACAATGGAAGGCCAGCTGATCGAATTGAAAAGACCGATCCGGCGATAGCACGAATCGAATGTCGGTTTTTCGATCGGTGGGTCGATCGAATCGAAAAAAAAAAACCGATCCGACAGTAGTATGAATAGAATATCGGTTTTTCGATATTCGAAGCGCGTCCAATGTCGGTTTGAAATCGAATCGAATTTTTTTGCACACGTCTAATTTTCAACAAAAAAGTTCATTTTCAACCATATAATTGAATTTTCTACAAAAATAATTAAATTTTCAAACCAGAAAGACGAATTGTCAACAAAACATCTGAACTTTTGAATGAACAAGATTAATTTTATATAAAAATTGTTGAATTTTGAACAAAATAATTAATTTTTCAAACAAGTAGTAAAAATTTTAACCAAAAAAGATGAATTCTCAACCAATAATAGTTGGGTTATAAATCTCTATGGTTATCTGCCGCCACAATTTGAATTCTCTCTGATTTGAATAGTGAAAATGAGAAAATAGTTACAAAAGCAATAAAATTGATTGACTGCCGTAAAAAAGATTTGTGAACTGCATTTCGAAAGTGTGTAACTAAAAAAGTAACGATTTTTACATTCTCATCATTTATGATTGAGAAAGAATAAGAATCGTCCGAAATTTCACATCTCAGTTTTTCAACGGATCTCCATGTTTTGAAAGTTTGAAACCCCTTGAAGCCAAAAAACAAGTCTTGGCGATGGCGTCTGTCTGTCGGTTTGTATGCCTGTCCGTCCGTAAACACGGTAACTCTCGAAAAAATGAACGGATGAAATCGGGCTTTGGCACACTTTTTTGGGATCTAAAAGAAAGAACGAGTTCGTTAACCAGCCTTCCTTAACCAACGGTTCTGGTTTCATCCATCAAAAATGCTATACAAAAAGCGAAAATTTCCCGCCAAATCACAGGAGATACGTAAACACGTCTGAAAGAAGAATTGTAGCTTTTTTATAGACCTAAAAACTTTCCTGTATCTATTTTTTGATCGGATTCGTCATTTTGGATTTATTTATCGAAAATACTATTTAAAAATCGAAAATTCCAATTCTGAGCCAAACTAAGCGAAATACGGGAAAGGGGCTTAGGAGGAATTGTATCTTTTGCAATTTTTTAAAAATTTTCTTTCAACTGTTTTTTTTTACAGGAATCGTCATTTTTGTTTTATTCAATACTATGAAAATACTATGACAATGTCGAAAATTCCAATTTTGAGCCAAATTACGCGAACTGTGTGTAAAAGGCTTAAAGAGAAATTGTAGCTTTTAAAACTCTCCACCTACAAAATTGCTTTTAACCATTCTTTGACAGAACTCGCCGTTTTAATTTATTTATCGAAAATAGTATGCAGAAATAAAGAAAAAAGATATTTATGTTTTATTTTGCATCATCCAAAAAAGCAGTTCCGGGCCGAAGTTTAATACAAATAATTAAATAATATAAATAACAGTAAGTTTTCATATAGAATACATAAAATTCCAATCCATTTTTCATATAGCATTAAAGAATCAAGGTTGCTTTTAACTTCATGGCCTACGTAAAAGTTTAGCCATAAACCTAAAAAATAACGTAGATTTTATTCCTTTATTAAACAGCGTATACGATTTCTATTGTAAGATAGCTTAGAAAATAAATATGTATTGAAAAATTTCTGTCGAAAATCGAGCGCGAAGTGCGAGCGTCACGATGAGAATGTGTGCCTGAAAGCCTACAGAGCTTTGAGAAATTTAATCTTTACCTGTAGGTACTTAATTACGTAGAAAATTCAAAATATGAAGATGCATAGATAAACTGGGATCTAAAAGAAATGGTTTTGCTCATTTTTCTTTTAAATTTGCATAATTAATAAAATAGACTATGGGAAAGAATTCCGAGTGCAAGAAATGAATGTCCAAGCGCGGGATCCGGCAGACGTGCGCCCTAGGCGCGCTAAAACTTGCGAGCGAAGTGAGCCGCGCGCGCATTGCGCGTTAAGAATGTGCCCACGCAGCGGGTAGATTTTTATAGTTACTGTTACTGAAAAAAACGTAACTAATTACCAAGTCGTTACTTATTTACAAAAGTAACTTCTTTACCAATACCGTTACCCAAAAAAAGTAGTTAAATAAAGGAACTAATTACTTCCCATCACTGGTTTTAATTTATTTCAAAGGAACTAAAAAGGAATTTCTTTTTCAGGAAACTTCTATCCAACCTTCAAAGTCTTCAAGAGAACTGCGAATCGTCAACAACGTTGATGGCAATGAGAAGACAGCCACGATCAGGCTGGACTCAAGCGAAGAGGGTCAAAGATGGCTCAGGCAACTGAATACTCATGCCAAGGATCATCTCAGGTGGAAGCATGCTGCAGAATCCATTCAGGATGTTCCTTGTGTCGAGAGTGCCAGAAATTCTTTCATCAGCAATAAGAGACAGGGATCTCTCTACGACGAGACTCCCTTGATTGGTTAGTGAAAATTTTGCATTTCTACAAAATTTTAAAACCTGCAAAAAGTCACCTCTCAATTAGTTCTACATTCAGGGTGTCTAGTGGAGCGGCAAATCGAGAAAACTCCTGGAATTTTAATTAACCGGGAGAAACCGGGAAAAAATCCGGGAATTTTATTTAAAATCGGGAATTTTTTTCTTCTATCACAAAATATACTTTTTTTCTACTTTGCCTTCTATTTACTGTTTAGTTGAGAATCAGAAAGAGGAAAATCTGATTGCTTCACGTAGACATCTTATCTATAGGAAAATAATAATAAAAATCAAATGAATATATATTTTGTATAAATTTGATAGAGACCTCATGAATGTTTATTTCATATACTTCACAAAAATATTTCTTTCAGCAAAAAACATCTAAATTTTTCTAACATTTTTGTTTTAAATTTAAACATGCTGCACATTACAAGCAAACATTTTTACAATAATGGTGATAAGTTGGTGCGATTCTATAGAAATTTACCTTCAAAATAATCCCAAGGACATAGAAAAATGTTTATTATATTAAGACGAGGGGTTATTCACTTTTGAAATCATTTAAATCCCGCGATCCCAAAATCTTTAAAAATCGGAAGTGAATAGCCCCTCGGATTTTATTTTATTTGTAATAAAATATTGAAATTGGCACTACTTTTGCAGTATGTTCTTAAAAGATTTACAAAATGACTTCGTCCTAGCCCATTTTATAGAAAATTCCGATATTTTTCAACCGCATTAAAAGAAAAAGTTTAACTCTCATATATTTAACATTAAAAGAATTTAAGGAATCATTGATAAACAGGTGGTGTCATATTCGTCATCGGCAATGTAGTTTCGATTAATATTTATAACTTCAGGCTGTAATCGAGGATAAGTTCAATTCCAGAGATTACGCTTCAACGACTTTAAATCGTGTCATTTAAAATTTAACATTTAAGATGTTAAAATTGACCACCTTTAAAAAACGACTGGAAAATTCTTAGAAATAAAATTTCCGACACTGGAAAATGTCTGAAAAAGTATAATATTCGAAATAAAAAATTCCCGAAATTAGAAAATTATCGACAATTGAAAATTCCCACAATAAAATTACCAAACATAAAATATCCGACACAGGGAAATTTTCAAATTATAAAATTCCTGAATCCAAACAATTAAAAAATTTTTAAATAATAAAATAATAAACAGAATAAAATACTATTATTTGATAAACATATTTTTTATTTTCTTATTCATTTATTATTAAAACAATTTTTTAATTCTTAAGATTCGGGAATTTTATGAATCGGAAATTTTCCTGTGTCGGCAATTTCATTTCGGGAATTATCGGTTATCCGGAATGGTAAAATTTGGTAATATTATAAACTGTCGGGAATTTTATTATTCGGGAAACGAATTTAAACTTAATATTTGCCTTTCCAATTTGTAAATTACAAATTATTCAACTTTAACAGCTTTCTAATGTAAAATGAACAAAGCGTAACAGATTTTGAATAAAACTTCGAAATTTGAAAAGGGAAAGTCTCTCAATTTAGAAACTACTAAAATGTTGTAATATTGAATGAAAATCCCTTAAGTATCCCTTTCACGGTTCATAATTGTAATATCTTAATTTCTAATTTGAAATTTTGAATATTTCAGAATCGGTGCAATTGGATTTCGCCTCCTCGCGTCCAACAGTTCAGGAAATCTTCGGTCTAACTCCAAGCACGAGTCTGAGCAGCTGTAGTTCAAGCAACAGTCCACCAAGTTTGCGATCGCGATCTTTGAGTACAAGTGGATCTCGAAAGCTCAGTGCCAGCACCCTCAAATCTCATTGGCCATTTTCCAACAAAAGCCACGATTAGGTCGAAATCCGACTCCCCGATTCAAAAGTCTCTCTCTAATCTTCCCGAGATTAGCAGCGAAACCTTCCTAATTGTGCAATTTAGAACAAAACACTATCTGTTCTTGTAGAACAAGAATACAATAAACCACGACGAATTGCTGGACAAGTAAACAGACTGAATATTGTATTTCGTCTAGGAGTTTCGGACAAAGAGACTTTTGATTTCATAGTCTACTTTTTAAATGTCTTCATATCGTCGCATTCGACTCGAAAAGACTGAACGAGAAAAAAGTATATATTAAAAGAAAGAAAATGTGAAAAAAGACACTCTGAGAAAGTAGCGATCATAAAGTTTATGGTTCTTGCCTGCCGATACTCTTGATTTTTTTCTACTTTTTGTCATGTGAAAGTTTATTTAACTTGTGAAACTTGGGTTCATGTTCTGTTGCGCTTAGCGCGAATAGATACTGTTTATTTGCGTCAAGCAATTGTTCTTTTTTTTGCAGGTGAAATTAAGTCTTTTTGAGACCATATTCGTTATGATCATCTGCTGAGCAATAACTGTAATATTTTTTTTCGAAAAGCAAATTAGGGTTGTTACTCTAGGTCAGTATTTCATGCCTCTGCACTTTTACATGCATGCAAGGAAATAATTAGAAAACTTTTCGAGTTACAATAGCGAGGCAATTTTATTGCAGTAATATGTATTTTTTGTTGAAAGTCAACCGAGAATTTATTCTTCGCAATATTCTCTTCGATAAGATTTCTGTACAAGTGCAAAATCATTTAAAGAGATTGAGTTTCGATATATTTTATGACGCGAATCAAAAATGTGGGAAAAATTCTGAGATATGAGCAATTTTATCACGATTTCCACTCCATGACAATGCTCTTATTTTTACGTTCGCCATTTTTTTTCTCGCGTCGCTAATTTGGCTTAAAGATTTAAAAAAAATCATGGATAAGTGTAATTTTCTTACGGATAAATTTTCTTATAGAATATAATGAACGTAATCACTGCTGGATATAATGATTTTGTTACAGAAGAAGCAAGTTTAAAATTTAATTCAGACAGCAGTGAAGACGTTGAGATGTTTAGATTAGTGTTAAACATTTTTCATCGTCATTAGTAATGTAGAAACCTATTTTGTACCTAACTTTCATTGTAATGTATATCACAGCGATAATGTATAAACTTATGGATCTGCATTTGAATGATACAATTTATTGAATATCGAATCAATATTAAGCTATTCATACTCTTAGGGTATTGAAAAATTTGAAACTCGATTTATTGTGATTTACGGTACGAGACGTATATAAATAAAGGAAAATAATTTAAAATATACAGATTTGTTTTTTTACTCTGATTTTGTCCATATCAACTCCTATTTTTCATAAGCTCAAACAATGGTACATTTAATTTATATTGTCAGTGACATAACACCATAAATTTTATTAATCACACGTACTATATTCTACATTATAAAATAAAATTCTCAGGACTCATTAAAAGAAATGCTAATGGGTCGAAATACATGTACAATTTATTTTGGCATATGATACAAATCGATTATTCTATTCACAAAAGGAAATTATAAATTCTTAGATTTTTAATAAATAGCAAACGAAAATTAAACTTTTGAGGCCTTTTCTTTTTCTTTTGCTTCTCGGTCCTTTTTCAGTCGATTTTGCCCTTCAATGTACATACTGTAACATATGGCAGCAAGTGTGAATCCTTGGAAAGTAACTCTAGCACGCATACTATATTGTTGCATCATTCGACGACCATGGTAGAAGTTGTAAAGACCATAAGATAAAGCACCTATTGTCATGCCAAGTCCTATAAAAAAGAATAAAGTACAGTAGAAAAAATATTGGATTCTAAGAATAATACAACAATAAATCCCAATTTGTAACTTAAGTTTTTTTAAGTTATTGCACTTCAGAGATCGAAAATAGTGTTATGAATTTTTTTAAATAATAAACTTATACACACACGCACACACACAAACCTTGCAGGCCTTGGATTGACTAGAATACTTTTGAGAACGTCTCATAAGTAAGTCGCATGAGATTTCGAAAAATGTACCTATTTCTACAGCAATACAGAGAATAAAAGTTTCACAGAAAGAACTATAATTTGCCATTTTTTTGCTTTTTTTAACGAAGAAAATCAAATCCAGCGCTATACGTATAGAAAAATACATAAAACAGCAAACAATATGTAGTAACTTCAATTTGCTTCTTTGTAGCATAAAATCCTGTGGATTTTTAAATTGTACAAAAACTGAAGAAAAAAAACAGTACTGTAAAGAAATTCCATAAAATCATATTGATAATTTTACATTCTGCGTCGGTACTTCGAATTTCTAAAAGATTTGTTCTGTGAATTCTAAAATTAACTTATAGAAATACTATTCTGCTATTTTGTTACCATTTGATGAAATTTTGTATTTGTATTTATTCAAGAAAAGTTCCTAGGGCTGCTTAACTTTAAACGTTGTTATGAACTTTTTAATTCAATTTCTTATACCTGGGCTGTTACAGAATTTTTAATTTCAAAGTCCGAGTCTTTTCCAGGGTAATTTAAAAAAATTCTAGCCCTCACGCTGATAGTTCCATTCCAGAAGAATTGGAGATTTTCAGAGGAAGGAAAAAATATCATTGAAGAAGAATAATCCCATAAAATAACACTACTTTGAAAATTAATTCCTACTTTACTAATTGCAATAAGATCAATAAGTTTCCTCCAAACACGATAATTTTAATTTTGAAGTATTTTTAAATCCTAGTCATTTCTACATACTTTGAATTATTTTAAAATAAATTAGAATTCACGGACGCCCATATCTTAATTACTATTCTTTAATGAAGATTGATTCACGTCTAAAATAGAGATTTATTTTATTTTATTTTTATTTATTTTCAACATGAGTTGTCTGAATTTTAAATTTGGGTCAATTTAAAGGTTTTTTCAATTTGGTAATATTATTTCCTTTAGGACCTAATTTTTTTGTATGTAAAATTAACTTGTTGCAAACTATCAAAGTGTAAATTTTCTGTTCCGTTTTTCAAAACCAACTTCATTCGTTTCCAAACTCGAATCATTTCTGTTTGAAGTCTTATTAATCGGGAAGGATTTCTAGTTTTAACTATTTTCAAAACAGAAAACATTTGAATTTGAAATTTTTGTTATTAATAAAAGATGAATGCTCTTATTTAGCATTGTTAAATCTTGAAGTCATTCACATCCAAATATTGTTCAATTTAGAACTTATTTATTTTTAAATTTTCAATTCTAAAGTGTTTTATTTTTAAACGCTTCCAATTTGATATTTTTTACTCTTGAATGTGATTAAATGAAATTGCTGATTTTCAAAAACTCTTTGAATTGGAAATAATTAAAATTTTTCAACGATATTCAATGTGATAAAATATGTCAACAATTAAAGTTTCATTTGAAAATTATACGAAATAGTACGACTGCAATACCTATGAATTTGTTTATTTTTTAATAATCAAATTTGAAATTATTTGATTTCTAACTTTTTCGACTTTCAAATATTTCAACTAATGTGTTACACATTAAAATGGTACAATTTTGAAAGCCTTTTCTTCAAAAAATCGAAAAAAGTCAAAAATGTCATGCAGATGAAAGATGCGAAAATTCTCGAAATTGAAAGTGTCTTTATTCATATATTTTTTACAGTGTACAAGATTCGCGGTAGCGAATCGCCGCCAAGTACTAAAGAAAGGCAGAAAAAGATTCTAAATACCCATACGAGAATAAAAAATCTGCCATGAAGGACGAAATGCAAACTTGGCTTGACCAAACTTGGTGGGTATAAAGAACCCACCAATGTACAAAAATTATGTGAGTTTGGAAGATATTAATTAAAAATTGAAGAAATAAGCTATAATTGAATTTTCAAAAAAAAATCTCTAAATAAAAAAGTCGTCTGCAGGCTATAATTTCATTCCAATAATTATTAAAATTTTAACAATCACATCTCATTTTACGATTTTACATATTAATCAGCACGAAATAAATTCGCAATTGCATCCGCTGAGAAAGAAGAGTTAAAAGCGTGATTTTTGAAATGCAGACCAAGGTACAGCTTACACGCTTTTACCAAATGAAATAAAACTTTTTTTTTTAGGAAAATGTCATCAGATTCTAAAAGTAGTTTTAATTATTTTGAAATTATATTTATATCAAAATTTTTTTTCAATCATTTTCACTAAATTTTTAACGATTTCTAACACGCAGGCGCACCTGTAGCCAAAACCAATCAATTGATTTCGATGAAACTTCGCTTAAATATAATAAATAAGGTGTACATATGCCGCCTTTTCAGGAGAAAGTGATCCATAAACATACCAGAAAGTTAAGTTTCAATTTTTATAAAAAATTAACAATTTTCAAAATATGCAGACACAAATCTATCACCGACTAAGTTATACTAATTTTTACCAGATTCTTGGAGAAAATTGATCACAATAATTATTCTATAAGTTTGAATGATATTAGCTGAGAATTGGAAGAATCCGTTGACGCCAAAATTGAAAAAAAATGCATAAGAAAAAGTCGACTGTAGATTACAATTTTATTTCACTGTTGTCAGAAAAATTTATTACCGTATGTGGACTTGTTATAATTGTGAAAAAAATAAATGAAATCCCACCAAAAATACTATGTGTGAAAAAATTCCGCCAAGTACGTGACTATTAATATTTTACTTAGTTAGTTAAAAGTAATCAAAGTTGTGAAATAAAAAAATAAAGCCAAGTACGAATAGTAGAAAATTTATAAATAGAAGTGTCTTTTAATAAAAGGAATCAGTTCAATGAATTAGTTTATGAAATAATTTTTTTGTTTGATAAAAAAAATAAATTGATAGTGTAGAGAAATAAAAAAAATTGGCGGGCCTATTATTGTCTTTAAATAATAAACATAAGTGTGCTATATATACATAAGTGTGTACTTTTACCGAGGCTCTGGTGCTTCGGATTCCACCTTAAGCTGTAGGTCCCCCCATCACGCACTTTGCTGAAACCAAGCCCGTGGATGGTGGGGTAAAAATTATACCAGACTACCCAATATGTCAAATTATGCATATCACTCTCATCAGATCA
>JAUMHM010000049.1:24507365-24535305 GCA_032362435.1 Melikaiella ostensackeni
GGATTGTTATAATTATTCCCGTTATTATGATGGCTTTGCGAAGCTCTTCACCTGGGTTGATTGCTAGAGAGATTGATTAAGCGACTAGTTTCGGAGCGACGTTATGAGATTGATCTAAAACCTTTTCCTTCTCCTAAACATCCCGTACCCAAATTTACCATACAAATTCCTTGTCCCCAGTAGTGAAACGAAACCAGAACCGAACGAGTTACGCTTATCCCGAAAGGGATTTGGCTTAATGGTATAATAATAATAAATGACGTTGAAAAATGGAATGTTTCAATTCGAAAACTTTAGTAATTAAATAAATGTAAACGTCCGATTGAAACCTTATAAACTATTTTTAATTTTCAAATAATTTTAAATTAAGATTCATAATTAAACGCTTTTATTCAATTTCAAATTTCTCAATTGAAAACAAAGAACAATTGTTTATTATTTAGCAATATTTGTTTGTTCACTTAAAATAAGCAATTATAAATCAAATATTAAAAACTAAATTATTTGAAATAAAAAGCCTTGAATCGTTAAAATTTGAGAGTTCTAAGTTTAAACTTTGAACGTTATAATTTTAATTGTTTCACTTTTTGAATGTTTAATTTGTGAATAAAAGTGTTAGAGTTTTATGTATAAATAACAAATGAATTATTATTTTGAAACGACTTAAAGTTAAAACAGTTTGGCTTTAAAGGAAACAAAATGAAAAAAGTTTTGAATTTAGCAATTCTAATTTTAAAAGAAAGGGAAGAAATTTGGTATTTTTTTCTGAATTGAAAGAGGAACTTTTTTGTTTTTCACATTTTTATTGAGTTGAAGGCGGGCAGATTTGGAATTTTTAACATTTTTATTGAGTTTGAAACGAGGAAATTTTATTTTTTTCAATTAGAATTGGCAGAGGGACATTTTAAATTTTCAAGAATTTCATCGAGTTGGAATGCAGAAAATTTTGGTTTTCAATATTTTATGAATTGGAAGAAGGATAATTTTATTTATTTATTTTTATTTCTTTCTTAATTTGAAGAGAGAGATTTGTTTATTTTCAAGATTTTTATAGAATTGGAAAGGACGACATTTTTGTCATTTCCTCGATATCTCAATTCGTGTGGGCGTAAGTTGTTGCAAAAAAATAATCGGTAAGGTAGGAATCGGCTAAGTATAGCATGGCCTTAATTGCATTTAATTCAAAATTGTTCAAGTGAAAAGCGTTAAAAGCTTCCATTATATACATGTAAATTATTGAGCGTTTGAATACAAAATTTCTGAATTAAAAATTTTTTAAGCTTCAATTTAAAAAATTTTAAATGCAGGAAAGTTCTACTTTGAGTGCTCTAATTTTCAGGTCAGTTTTGATTACTTCAAATGAAAAAAATTTCAGTTTCAAGAATTCGAGTTTTTTAATTTCAATGACCGAGAAAAATTTTACGAACCGGAAAATGACCGGGAATTTTTTTCCTCGATTAAAAGGCCACCCTGAAGTTACTACGGGTTGTTTACTGTTTTTGTTCTTTGAAGCTTTTATTCTCTGTATTCTTAAAGAAATACATTTTTCGAAATCCCATGTTACTTGCGTCATTTATGCGATTTTTTCAATAGCGTTCTAGTCGATCCAAGGCCTGCGTGATTTATATATAAGTTTATTATTTAAAACAGGGTGGCGAGCGACCGGAAAAAGTCAGGCAATCTCGATAGAAGTCGGGGAATATGATGGCTGTCAAAATAAACTTTCCCATGTAATAATCGTATCTCTTTTTTTTTCAGGTTCGTCAAATACCTCTGAACACAGTACTGAATACAAACGCTTACATCATGATTTTCGAGATGGAGCCCGAGACCCAGAGCCACTTCAAGAATCACCAATCCATCAAAGTCAACGGAGCCTTAACATCGAAAAACTTTCTCCCCATTTCTCTCAACTCCGAAAACAAACCCTCAAACTCCAAACCCTCCACTTCTGGAATTATCTTACAAAACGGCTCAGACTCCCAAAAACAAAAAGAATACAGCAATCAGCCTGCCACAATTTCTCAAACGTCTCAGAAAAGCAACGGCATTCACAGCAGTAGTCAGAAGAGTTCAAGCTTCATAGGACCTTTACTGCCTCAAAAACTACAAGAAAAATCACAACCGAGATTAGTATTGCACACGAAAAACGGGAAAGTCTTAAACGGAAGTAGTTTAGTACCGTATGACGGATCAAGTGATGATGAAGAGAACAATTCTGGAAACGTGCCGAAGGCTCAGAATGTTGATAATTCTTCTAATCTGAAACCGAATCCGTTTAATGCAAATAATTCAAATAATATACAGAAAGGGCTTGTTTCGAAAAAAGATTCTTCGCCCAAACCCGGATCCATTTCAAAAGACTCGCCGAAGACGAATGGAAGTTGCTCAACTTCATCGAATTTGAAGCCTATGAATGGACTGCTTTCTTTAGCAAAGTTGCAAAATGGAAATAGTAATGATAATAGAGTTAGCAAACTGTCCTTCTCCTCGCCGAAACACCAGAATGGAAAATCGGAGAGCAACGGAAAAGCTGAGACTAATGGAAAGGACAAATGGAGCTCGCCAGCTAAAACAAAGAATAGTGAAGATGGAAAATTAGCAGCAAGCAGTAATGGCTGGCAAGTTTCTAAAGATACCCCAGCACCTTCCTCAGCGGCGATTCCTAACGGATGGTCCGTCACTGATAATAATAAGTAAGTGTTATTTTTATTTGAATTTAGATGCTTTCAAATTTTTTGATAGTTTGAAAACTTGAGTTTCCTAACAAGGCCTCCGAATTCAAATGGTGTAACACTTTAATCGCTTTCAAATTTAAGCGCTTTCAAATTTTTGGAAGCTTTCTCCTGTGAAACACTTGAATTAACCGCTCAAAAAATTTATTTTTCAGGGAGGAATCGAGTAAGTTCAACCACAACGCAACACCGCATGCAGCAGCTTTCCGAGACTTCAATGGGACAAATCGTTCGGAAACAGTTTCCCATTTATTGAAGACTTCGTATCGAGGCTACGGAAGTAATTCGGGTCAGTACTTAAAAAAAATGCAATCCCAGAATATCACGGCTGTTCCTCTTTCCCAGAAACCTTTATCACATGACCTTTTCATCACACGTCCAAGACCAAAACTCCCAACCGAAGATAAAAAACGAATCGTCAGACCTTTGGAGAAAAAAATCACTTCTCGCTGTCTTTTTTCCGAAATCACGTCGAAGCTTAAGCCGAAAACGGATTTGAAATGGCAGAAGTCTAAGTCTAAAAAGAACTGCAGCGAGAAATCAGAGTTTATCACAAGGGGGAAGGTTTTGGTTGGGGTTAAATAATTTTCAAGAGTTTTGGCGACTTTTGATCTTCTAAATTATTGATTTTATTTTGTTTAGCTTTGATACGAATTTTTAGAAATCTAAATTTGTTGGGTGTTAGCAGTTATCTTCTCCTCATGTTCTGATATCTTTGGTGATGAAAATACAAACATTTTTATTCGTTTTTGAAAATGTAGAGAAATATTTATTGAGTGGCTACTTTATATTTGGTTTTTAAATATTAAGGTTCAAGTTTCTTGATCTAAAGAGAGAAATAACGATTTTTCAAGTACGTATGGGTTTTCAATTGAACGTTTTAAACAAGTTTCTAATCCGCTAATTTTTCCATTTTTAGAATTAATATATTTAGGCGTTTGCAAGTGATTCAATATTTTCGAATTTTCAGCAGCTTTCACCATTTTTTTGGGTTTAATTTCATTATACTAACTTTCCAAATCTAAAGAGGGATTTTAATTTGGTTACGTTTTGAAAGTTGAAACGCTTTCCAATTTTTAATGTTTGCGCGAGGGGTTGACTACTTGATTTTTAAGTGTACACCGCCTTTCAAAAGATTTCAAGGGGTTTCAGATATATTTCAAACGTTTCACAAAGTTTTAAAGGATTTTGGAAAGATTTAAAAGATTTCACAAATATTAAAAAGATTTCAAGAAATTTCATAAAGATTTCAAAGATTTCACGAATGCTTGTACACCATATTTCAAGAGTGATCAAGAGTGTTTACCAATTTTTCAGTGTGAATGGCTAAATTAGCGGATTGAAAACTTCGCAAAGCTGGCTAAATTTTTCTTTTAAAATGTCTTAACACACATTCTGTTAATTCTCATTGCAGTTACAAATTGGAGTGGAGGAAGGTCGCGCCTGGATCGAGAAGTTGACGACGAAAGGCGACAAGAAAGAAAGCGCCATATGGACCCCGACGACGAGGAAATAGACCGAGGTCGCACGAAGAAAGTAAAAACCCACCGGGACTACGAAAATCGACCCAACGCCGGCTACAATCCATTCCAAGAATACCAAAATGTTAAATCCTGGAATCGTCCAATAGGCGGATATCAACGGAGAAGTTTTTACAACACATCCAACCACGGACGAGCTCGACACATCAATAATTACAGGCCACAAAATAATAATTACAGATATCACAACGGCCATAATCGCAATCATTGGCAACGTAGATAGAAACACCCAATGAATTGCGCCTAACTCAGCGTGGAAATCGCTTTCGTTTCAATCGTCGATTTATAATCAATTTATTTATAAATTCGACGTCGAGGATGTAAAGAAAAGCTGCAAACGTTGCATTTCGAGTAACTCGTACGTTACTCAAAATATTGAGACGTTTCACCCGCTCGTCCCCGATTCAGTAAGATTTGTGAGAATATTATTTATTGGGGATCCTCGAAAAACCAGATAAACAAATAATAACTCATGTAAAGGCTTTGAGTCTTGAGAATACAGGAAGAAGTCAGCTTTTTCGAAAAAGTTTTTAGTTGTTTCTAGAAAAGCTGAAGCTTTTAGGACTCGCACATGGACGGAATTAATCTTCCGGATTCGATGTTTTTGCGAATACTAAAAAAAAAATGATGGTTTTAAAAACTCGCAAAGGGATAAATTCTGAAATTTAATAAGGGAGTTTCGACGCGTTACATTTTCTCGCTTTATAACGCTGACAGAAATCGCATTTCGAGAGAATATATATTTAATTATGAACTTCGAGTTTTATAGGGTGCGATTATTTTAAGTTAATGAGTGAATTAAAGAAACACTGACTGTTCCTGGCAATAACTGATCGACTTGAGAATGAAATGCGATCCGTCCCTTATTCTAGCAGAGATGCTCGACTCCCGAAAATAGATAAAATGTAGATAAACCTACAGATTGTCAGAATGAACCTGAAACTTGGCGTGGATGCCGATAAGTAAAGTGTACATTTGCAGGGTCTCACGTTCCATCGCAGGTTATTTTTAAAGAATCGCTGAATGTCGTGACCCTTGAGCGCAATATAATTTTCAAATGTGGGAATTGTGAGAATGAGAAACTGATGAAATTCGTGCATAATTAACGACTTATTTTAGTAAGATTATTAATCTTCGAGTAAGGGTTAATGTAAACTTTTTAGGTAATTTGCATCTAGTTTCTAAAGTCTAAAGCTAAGATGATTTTGTGACAGAAAAGCGATTTGTGAAGACAGTTTACGACTCCAGCGTGAATGACAGAATTTTGTTGAAGTAAGAACTATGAGACAGTGATAAGTTTCTTATTCATAGTCTGCTCCGATTTATAATACCTCGTTATATTATTCTATAAATAAATACATTAATACTAGCCAAAAAGTTAGACCGATAAAGTGTAAAGTAGCTAGCGATAACAGCAACATTATAAAATAACGTAATCGACGTCTGACTTAATTTGTGTACCAGCTGTCTTCAATAAAATGACGTCTGTGTAATGTACGTCCGCATATTTGCTATAAAATTGAAAGAATATATTCAGCAAAGACAAAGAATCTAAAACGAACCATGGTGTTTTTTTCTTTACCCTCATTTTCAAATTCCAGTCTTTTTATTTCGAATTTCTAGTAACTTTAAGCTGTAACGCCTATATTTTAATCACTGAACATTTTCAACGATTTTGATATTTCAATAATTTTAATATTTTCAAAACTTCTAGTTTTTAGTAGACTTCAATTTGGAACACTTTTGAGACTTTATAATTTCCAGTTTTTTATTCATAATCGGGTTCGCTAGAAGATTTAAAAAAGCCATGGAATTTTTTTAGACGCACCTGTTTCAAAGAAGAAATAATTATTTTAGTACTTTACGGCGAATTGATACGGATTAATCTTTTTACTAATAAAAGCAATATAATTATAATCCCAGAATTAAAAAAGTATATAATACTATTAATGAGAATTGTTTACAATTCAAAATTATTGAAAAGTCCTTTACATTTGCAATGATTAATAATTGCACAAGCAATTGTTGGTAAATTAGTCTGCGAGCAGTAGAATGTGTTGAAATTGAACAGAATTGACTGGACTTTTGAAAAAGTTGACCTGGAAAAAGCTGGAAAAGTCATAAAATTTTGAAACCGGACTTCTGCAGAAACCCTGATAATGACTTCCTAATTTATATTATTAAATTTTCAATACTTTAATTTTTCATAGTTTTCAATCTTCCTTTAAACAATTTTCTGATTTATATCAAGATTCAATAATCCTTGAAAATTTAAGCTTTCAGATATTCAACTTTTCCAGTTCTTCCAATTTTCAATATTTTTTCAATTTTTAAATCTCTTCTTTGCTCTTTCTAAAAATTTGAGTACTTTGATTATTTTAGTATTCCAATTTTCAATACTTTATTTTCAGTGTCTTAAATTTTTAAATGTTTCCAGAATTTAAATTTTGGAAGCAGTTCTTTATATAATTATAATTCAATTATTATAATTCAAAACTGGAATTTGGTTTCATTTCCGGTGAACTTCCATTCTGAAAAGAGACTGAAAAATTGAAAATCTGAAAAACAAAAGCTAGTGAATTTCGATATTCACTTGTTTACATCTCAAATGAAAATGGAGGAATTATGTTCAATCGACAGTATGACCTACAGCCAGAATTTCAACATCATTCCTGTAATTTTACAGGATGATAACGATTTCACATGTGCTAGACTTATAGAGAATTTGGAAAAAAATGTAAGTAGAAAAAATAATTGTACATTTTTCGATTTTTATAAGAAATTTTAAACAGCTTGCAGTTGTACGTTTCGAAGCAAGTCACGTTGTAAGAATCAATTCCGATTTGGATAATAAATTAACCGAGTTTCACGAAACCTCGAGTAAATTGGCAAGTAAAGTAGAATCGCTTGAAACTCTATCAGAAACACATTTCTGTAGAAATTGCGATTTTAAAGATTTTATAGAGCAGATTTCTTCCTCATGGGTTCAAGTAAATAAAGAGGTAAGGATTTTTTCTTTAAATTTTATACTCCTAATTTTTACTCCCATTTTGAAATTAACAATTTCTAATTATTTGAAGGGATATTTAAAGTATCATAAAATTCGAGTAGCAAGTCGAATGACAAAGGGTTTACCTTTGGTTCAGCTTTTGAATAAAATTAAAAAAGAAGCTGATGAAATTAAATCGATGTTACAAGTTTGCGAATGTAATTGTGATCGACAATGTGTTCCAATGGGTTTTTTTATTCATGAAGAAATTTCGAGATTAATCGAGTGTTTGGAAAACTGTGACGACAAGGTAGATTTTTTATTTTGCCAGTCAATGATTTGAAGATTAAAAAATTTTGATAAATAGATTAGTAAATAAAAGAATTTTTGATAGTTTGAAGTTCTGAATTATTTTCTAATAGGAATGCGTTCGAAATTAAAACTCGGAAGTAAAATATTCTTAATATTTCTTTTTTTAAATATTAACAGGTGCAGTTACTATTGGCAATTAGTGAAATAACCCCACAGCTAATCGATCTGATTTCACCGATTGATGATTTCATTTCCCACAACGAAATAATTCCACTGAATCGACCGATTAGTGAAGATCTTTCTGTTTTACCAATCCTATCAAAATTACTAACTGGGGAACTTTTGGGCCATGAGCCAATGAATCCGGAACACATTTTAAAAACAAATGCACCAAAAAAACCTGTATTTATCACGAAGAAAAATAAACGAAAAGTGGATGCCCCTCAGATCAAAATCACGAAAATAATGAGAAAATCGTAATTATGTAAACTGGTATTAATTCACTAATTTAGTTCTCCTATTTTATCGTTTGTGATAGAAAAAAATAGAATCAGTCTATTTTCTGACAATATATAATACATATTTATGCAGTGTAATAATTTACAATGTATACAAATACATGATACAAGAGTACTGAGAAGCAAACGAGAAAATTGATATACTTGGAAGGATCGGAGGATATTTCCAATATACAGACATGTCTATAAATGTACAATCAGAGAAGAAAATAATTCTAGAGAATGAATAATTAATTATGACTCGATCGACAAACTTCATATCTAGTATTTCTGAAATAGTAGATAAAATGTTTAAATGATTTCGGATTCTCCTTGGATAAATGAATATTTCAAAAGATATTGAAAATAAATTTCTGTAAAGTTTGCATATCTTGCAAATCTAGTGGATTTAAGATTTAGATATCTTCTGAAATTTAGTTTCAGACTTTGTATTATATTTTCTTAGAAGATTTTGAATTTGATGAGTCAAACTGCCTCCAGTAAATTGTATAAAAGAATCGGAGGATTCCAAAGATCGGAGAATTTTTTTGAAAAGATGAAGATGAAAGTTTTCTAGACTTATATAAATAAAAGATGAAAAGTGTGACCTTCAAAAATTATTCTACAAAGAGACCTTACGTCGATGAGATTGCACAAAAAGATTTCTATTAGGGTCTTTTCAATTCTTTCGTATAAATAATATTTCTTTGCAAGACTAGATTAAAAAATACCCTCCAGATCTGGCCACGGAATAGGCGGTGCTAATCTCAGGGACGTGTCCCTGTTTCGCATAAAATCTGGTGGCTGTAATTGACGTCTTTCCTGTAAATACAAAAAAAATGTCAAGGTTATAAATAAATCCATATATTCTCAAATTAAAACTTTCTTAAAAATTCGAATCAAATTCAATTAATATTAAAAGAAAGGGAAAAAAGAATATAAAATTATTACCAGAGGACGAAGACTTGGTGGTGTGAAATTTGTTGGCATGTGTGTCCAGCCTTTTGTATTTAAACATGTATAGCAGACTTTTGATTCCGCTAAACATTCCACGTGATATCCGTGACCACATCCAAAAATTACTATGTAATCTGTACAATGCGAAAGCTTTTGTCTGCATATTGGGCAGATTAGAGAATCAATTGAACATCCTTTTCCACTATCCCTAAGTTGTAGAAAAAAATCAATTTTAATTTTAGTTTCAGACTCCGCAAGAGATTGACTCGACTTCTGAGTGTACATCAGATTTCAAGATTTCAAAATTTTCAAAAGATTTCAAAAGATTTAAAAAAGATTGTACAACAATTTCAAAGATTTCCGAACGATTTCAAAAAAAGTTCTAAGATTTCAAAGATTTGAAAAGATTTCACAAACAGTTCAAAGATTTTAAAGGTTAAAAAAGATTGAAAAAGATTTCGCGAAAATTTCAGAATGATTTCAAAGATTTTACAAAAGATTTTAAAGATTTCGAGCGTGTAAATGTATTTTCACAATAAAATACAATAAAGTACAATGATATATTGTACTTTTTTGTGAAAATTTATAATTGTCAAATTTTATACAAATTCTAGCAAAAACTTGTAGTTACTAGTAAAATAATTTTTGTAATTTTCTATTGCATTTGAAAAAACGTTAAAAATTGTAGAAAATTACAAACATAATTCTACTAGAAACCACAATTTTTTTTTAGAATTGAGACACTTCTGCAAAATTTTACAAGTAATTACAAATTTTTACAAAAAATTACTTCTTTTTAATTGTTGCACTTTATTGCAATTTATTGTGTTTTGTGATAATACATTTCCTCAATTTCAAAAGAATTCACAAAGATTTCGAGATAAAATAAATAAAATACAATAAAATATTTTTAAAAAATAAATATAAAAATACAATAAAATACAATAAAGTACAACAATATGCAAATCGTAATTTCTTGTGGAAATTTGCAATTGCTTGTAAAATGTTATAAAAGTGTCCAGATTCTAGCAAAAACTTGTAGTTCCTAGTGGAACTATTTTGGTAATTTTCTATTCTATTTAGGAAATCGTTAAAAATTGTAGAAAATTACAAAAATAATTCTACTAGAAACTACAAGTTTTTTCTAGAATTCGAACACTTTTACCAAATTTTACAAGTTATTACGAATTTTTACAAAAAATTACATTTTTAATTATTGTACTTTATTGTAATTTGTTTTGTTTTGTAAAAATACATTTCCTCCATTTCAAAGATTTCATAAAGATTTCAAAAGTTTACACAAAGACTTGAACAATTTCAAAGATTTTACAAAGAGTTCAAAGGATTTCAGAAAATTTTACAACAATTCCAAAGATTTCAGAACGATTTCATAAAGAGTTCAAAAATTTCAAAATATTTTAAAGGGTTTCAAACAATTTCAGAAGATTTCGAAAAATTTTACAATAATTTAAAAGATTTCACAAAGAGTTCAAAGATTTCAAAGGTTTAAAAAGATTTTAAAAAAGTTCGCAAATATTTCAGAATGATTTTAAAGATTTCAAAAGATTTCGAAAAAATTTCAGAATGATTTCAAAGATTTTACCAAAGGTTTTAAAGGGTTCACAAAGATTTCGAGAGTGGAAATGTATTTCCACAATAAAATACAATAAAGTACAATAATATGCAAATTGTAATTTTTTGTGGAAAGTTGTAATTACTTGTAAAATTGTATAAAAGTGTCCGAATTCTATAAGAAACTTGTAGTTACTAGTAAAATAATTTTTCTAATTTTTTATTTCATTTAAAAAAAAAGTAAAAAATTCTAGAAAAATACAAAAATAATTCTACTAGAAACCACATGTTTTTTATAGAATTCGGACACTCTTACGGGTAATTTCACATTTTTACAAAAAAATCACATTTTTTGATTGTTTTACTTTATTGTAATTTATTGTGTTTTGCGTAAATACATTTCCTCGATTTCAAAGATTACAAAAGATTTCACAAAGAGCACAAAGGGTTTCAGAAAATTTTACAACAATTTCAAAGATTTCAGAACGATTTCAGAAAGAGTTCAAAGATTTTACAGGATATCAAAAGATTCTACAAAAATTTTAAAGATTTCACAAAAAGTTTAAATATTTCAAAGGTTTAAAAAGATAAAAAAAATTTCGCAAGTATTCCAGAATGCTTTCAAAGATTTTACAAAAGATTTCACAAAGATTTCAAAAGATTACACAAGGATTTAAAAGATGTCACAAAGATTTCAAAGAATTCACGAACGCCTGTCTCCTCGAGACTCCCTTTTTACATGCTTACAAATTTCGCAATTTTTAATTTAAAAAATGATATTTAAAAAAACTAAATAGAATAGTAAATTTTCAGCATGAATTAAAAAAGTTTCGCAAAATATTTTTTTATAATTTGAAACGGAAATTTTTTTCACCTTAACGCTCGTTTGAGAGCTTCATGAAGTTCCAGACTAACAAGCCTTGAAGTAGTTTCGACCAGAGTTTGCTCGTAGCGCGAATGCGTAAGGACACTAGTGAGCAATTGTCTAATATCACCTATCGTTCCACTAGTAGCTAGTGGATGTTTTAGAATTTGTTCAAGGACAGTCGACAGAGCTGTGGTTCCACTCAACGATTCCAAAACTATTTTTAACAGTTTCCCCCTCAATTTCTCAACTGTAAATCAAGAATTAAAATAAAATCTTATGAAAGAAAAGACTTTCGAGTATTACATAGTATTTTCGAAAAAGGAACCTTTCTGAAGATTATTATCGGAATGTGGGTGAAGCACCGCTTCGACAAGTGGCATCCAATCGAGACTTCCTGCAGATCTCCTACATAATGAGGCCAATTGTGTTGTTGTTTGAACTGCTTCCTTATCTGAAAGATTCGTCTGGCAACACTGAAAATTGAAAAAAAAATATTGGTTTTGAATCCTTTAAACTTTGAAATGCTATATATTTTATTTTAACAACAATTAATTACCAGAGCTAAGCTTTCTTGAAGCCTTTTCAGAAGTAGATTGAAAGCCTCCTCATAATTTCCAAGTTTCTCTAACATCACAGCCTCAGCGTCTTTATGATTTGCGACCTGGACTATCCTTAATGCTTCATCTAATCTACAACCATGGGATCCTTGCAGATGACTAACAACCTATTAGAAAATCTTATTTTAATCTCTCGATATGCTAAAGAACATTATTTCAGAATATTTCAGAGGGACACTTACGTATTCTGGTTCAACTTGACACATCAAAGTTAAATACTTTTCTAAAATTTCAGCCGACAGTTCCAACTTGCTCTCCTCTTCCTTATACTGAAGAAGTTGAAAGAGAGCTGCTAGAAGTGAATATTGCAAAATGGAATGGTCCTCTAGTTTCTCAAGAATCTTGTTTAACTTTGTCGACATTCGACTGGCTATTATGCACGCTAACTGACTTGCATCGATTTCCACGAGGGATATGATATGCGCTATTGTTACACTATGAAGAGAAGTTATGGGCAGTAGTTGAAGGCGAGGCCAGACGTCGTGATGTCTGGACGGATCAGCTATCAGACATCCAATCACTGAGGTCCAATCTTCTCGGTCCGTGTAAAGTAATTCCGAAACTCGTAGACTGAAACCAAAATAGTTGTCTATAAAAACTGAAAAAAGTTTCCAAATAGAACTTCTGAACGTAAACTCACAAATTAGCGCGTTGCGCCAACTTAAGCAAAGTGTTATCCGAAATATTGGCCAGCTTTCTGGAATGTATAAGTTGGAGAATAGCGTTTTCCTTTTCCTGTCTGTGGTCCCTCAAACTTATTTCCTTAGAGCTGCTCGAAAGAGTTTCTACAATTCTATTTAAAACAGTTCCATCTAAAGTCACCATGTTCTCTGCCACTTCATTAACAATAAAAACGAGAACAATAACCCTTTGCTCATCAGTCAAATAATCTGGATTACTTGGATTGAGAGGAGTGTCGGGCAACACTATTGCTAATAAAATATCCACGATCCTCTGTCGCTGCCTCAAGCCCATCTCTGAGGTGAATTCCGGTTCCTGGAAGGCCATGGATATCACGTCTAAGAATCCTTTCGCGTCGAATCTCAAAAGAGTTCGTAGATATGGATGTTGTCTCTCGCTGTCGTTGGCTAAACTTGAATGCTGGGATAATAAAGCTCCTAAAACGTCAGCTTTTACTCTCTTCGGTAAACCTTCCGGAAGTTCGCCTCTGGGAAAATCTCGACCTGCTAGACAACAACTGGCGTACACCAGAAGAGCATTTCCGAGAGTTATACATTCTCGAGGCAGAGGTTCCTTTGCCTTAACTAATTGGCTTTGAAGAACTGGAACCAGCTGGTGAATTGGTGCTGTAAAATCCTGTAGAGCTGCTGTTTGCAAATGTATCAAAGCCTCCCATAATCCTCTCGCCCGGCAAACAGTTGTCACCTATTATATAAGTTTTCACTCTTTTTATTACGAAAAAAGCTCATGTGCAGGGCTCGCACTTACGCCACTATTGACACTTTTTATGAGCTATACCACATTTTTGAAAAAAAAAATGCCACTAATGCTACCATCTCTTTACTATCCTTTGGAAAATAATTTCGAACTTCTTCGCTGATTGGCTAAATTAACATGTCTACCATCTCAAGTACAGAAATATGTACCGGAAAATATTCTCAAGAGCTTATCAAAATTTATTTAGAAAATTTTTTAAATTCATCTATTCCTTATTTCCATCTTATGCCTCGGATTTTATGACATTTTCGACTTTTTGAAAAAAAGTCATTCAAAATTGTACCATTTTAATTTATAACACTTATTGGCTGAACATTTGAAAGTCGAAAAAATTTGAAATCGAATGATTTCAAATTTGATTGTTAGACAAAAAATAAATTCGTAGGTATTTCAATCGTACTGTTTTGTATTGAAACAGTACGACTGAATACTCAATGAGTGTCATTGAAAAACTTAATTATTTCAAATTCAAAGAGTTTTTGAAAATCAGCGATTTTATTTAATCACATTCGCGAATAAAACATATTAAATTGGAAGCGTTCAAAATGAAAAAAGGTTAGAGTGGTACAATTTTAAAATTAAAAAGTTTGAAATTTAACAATATTTGGATGTGAATGACTTCAAGATTGAACAATGCTAAATAAAATTATTCATCTTTTATGAATAAAACAAATTTCAAATTAAAATGTTTTCTGTTTCGAAAATAGTTAAAACTAGAAATCCTTCCTAATTAATAAGACTTCAAATAAAAAATATTCGAGTTTGAAAACGAATGAAGTTAATATTAAACAACGGAATAGAAAATTGACATTTTTCGACTTTGCAACAAGTTAAATTTACATACGAAATTAAGAAGGACCTAATAAGTATTCCAAATTGTAAAACCTTTAAATTATTCAAATTTTAAAATTCAGGCAACTCAAGTCGAAAATATGCTGTAAACTGTAAACTTATCTCATTTTAAAATAATGCAAGTTGATAAGTTTAAAATTTTTAAATTTTAAAAAGAAATATTCAATCTATTCATTTAAGAATAATAATTGAGATATGGGCGTCCGTGAAATTGAAAGCTAATTTATTTTTAAGTATTTCAAAGTATGCAGAAGTTCCTGGGAATTAACAATACTTCAAAATTAAAATTATTGTGTTTGGAGGCAACTTATTAATTTTATTGGAATTAGTGAAGTAGGAATTAACTTTCAAAGGTATTCTTTATATCAATGCAAATACTTTAAATCAGAGTTTAATTGGTCTTATTTCATATGATAATTCTTCTTTAATGACATTTTTCTTTTCATCTGAAAAATTTTCATTTTTCTGGAAAAGATATTTCAGCGTGAGGTCTAGAAATTTCTTTAATTACCCTGAAAAACCCCCGGAATTTGTAAATAAAAATTCTGTAACAGATTATGAAAAAATCTCATCAAATGGTAACAAAAGAGCAATATAGTATTCTTATAAGTTAAGTTTAAAATTTACACAAAAAAAATCTACATATTAGAACCTCAAAATACCTCCACAGAATGCCAAGTTATCACTATAATTTGCAAATCCATAGTCACTTACGCGACTTTTTCAAAAGCATTCTAGTCGATCTAAGGCCTGCGTGATTGATATATAAATTTATGATTAAAAAAAAATTCGTGACACTATTTTGCTACTATTTTTCAAAATTTATGCCACTATTGACACTATTTTTCAACTCTGAAGTGAGTCCAAGCCCTTCATGTGTAATTATTGTATTGATCAAGATAAATACTAACTTGATGAATATCAAGGCAATCAACCTCCAACAAAATCACAACTCCCTGTAGAGATTCCATCCTATTTTCCTGATCATACAAAGCCACAAACTGCTGAGCAATTAAAGGCGGTAACCTCGGTGGTAGACTTCCATCAAGCAAAGGAGTTTCCAAAGCCCGCAGATAAATCGCCTGCAGGTTTTCCGATTCAGAAACAAGATCCCAGAGTCTTCCAAAAAGCAGTTCTGTGTTTTCAAGTTGAACACAGTAATCTACACAAGTTGAGACAATTTCGGTCTCTGCACTTTCATCAGTTGAAGAATGATTTAATTCATCCATATACTGAATCAAAACCTGGCAGACTTTGTCTCTGGCTATTTGCTTTCTACGTTGCTTCGACCCTCTCAAACCGACAACGGCCTTTCCCTTGTCCTGGTAGAAGGAAAGTCCTAGAGCCAAGGCTTCTGGAAAGCGTCTCTAAAAAGGTAATCAATTATCCCGCGATCTTCAGTAATATTTAGATTTTTAATTTTTCAATTTTAAATTGAGTAATAGAGTTTTTAGGACCTACCTGCAATGTAAGGTGTCGCAGTCTTTCCATCCAAGTTCTTATACAAACTGCGTGGAGACTTTTTGTTCCCAGGAGGAGAAGTTGGCTTCCAAAAGTAACGATTGTATTGTAACAGGCTCGCTCACCAGCTAAAGCCATCGCCTGAAATTTTAGGTGTAATTTCATTTTCCCAATTTGAGATAGGACTTTATTCAGATAAAAGAAACTATACCTTAGAGACATTTCCTCCAGTTGTTAATCCTTTAAAGTGGCTTGAAGCGTAGGAAATACCAACGCAGCTCACATCCAAAGTTTCTAAATTATCCTGCGTCCTTACATCCAGTAAATGCAGTTTTTCGTGAATATCTAATATTATCAATGACCTTGCGTTTAACCATCGCAAATTGCTCATCGTATACGGAAGTACGATTTTACGAAGGGCAATTAATTTTACTCTTGTTACGGATTCTGCAGAAACCTGACGCCAATTCATATGAATAAGTAAAGTTTCAATTTTAAGCAAAAACCAAAATAAACATAATTTGGAGCGAAATTATTTTTAAAATACCTGATAAAAATGAACGACAGTATCTCTGCCAAGAGCTAGGACTGGATCGATAACTCGGGTCGCATTTGCTGCTTGAATGACGACTAATTGCCAGGAAATTTGTGGAGGTGCGATAGGAGAACCGGTTAAAGCTTGGCAAAGAACGATTCGCATTCGGGGTCTTATGCAAACAATAATCACCTTTAGAATAGTTAAAATCATATTAATGTCTTGACAAAAATATATTTGTAATTTATGTTTTGATTTAACTTCTAAGCTGAAATTTCATATTTTATAATGAATTATTAAAAGAATCGAGATAAGAACCTTTGATAAAGTCGCCATTGCTACGAGAGTGTAATTTTTTAGAGGATGAGTCGGCAGGTCATTGAGAAGTAAAGGCTCGAAGGTACAAACTTCTCCTCGAGCACCGCTAAATAAAAGTTTGCTATCACAGCTTCTAACTCCCATGACTCTTGTGAAATTCAATTCGAAGACGGAGCCACCACTGTCGCTAAAAAGAGCTAATTTTGGTGAATCTGTAAACTGGAAAAGAAATTGGACTACTTAGAGATCATTACTGAAACCTTGGATAATCTGTTTTTGTAATATTAGGTCTTACTTTAACATGAAGAACAGCAGTTCCAGGTGGATGAACATCTGTGAGGGTCCTTAATACCTTTCCATTGGAACTGTCTATCATAAGAATATATCCTCTAGCAAAACCAGCCAATAATCGACTCCCATCGTGGTTAAAACATAAAGCGGAAACAGATCCTTGATGTCTAGCTTCTTGATCACACCACCTTAAAGTTTGGGTCGAATCAAAACCCAAGACGAGGCCGTGACTAGTTCCTATAACTAACATATTTCCACCAGCTGCTACTGCACTTGCCAATCCTGCATTGATTCTTTCCTATAGAAAATTAATATTACATTTATTGGAGAATAATTTTGAGTAAAATAGATAATATAAAAAAAGGATTTCTTACGGAAGCAGAAGTAATTTGAGCACATACTCCTTTGAGAATTACGTGTCTTAATATTGCGCCGGATGCAGGTGTTTGTGTATTCCTCTGCCGATTTAGAGAATTTAGGGATAAGAGACTTCCTACGCTTGCAGTTTCGCTACCTCCTAATTTATCCACAGATGTTGCACCGATATCGTCATCTGTTCCAGAAAGCGAAGCACCATCGGGTTCTGTTAGGATGCTTTCTAAGGAGGGTAATTCCTCCACAACTGGTATCGCATATTCCGCATCATCGAGCTGAAAAATTGAAATTTAAAATTCAGATTAAATTAACGATTTTACTCATAGAGCGAAATTTTTTATTGAATTTCTTATAATCCATACTTCTTGAATAAAATTTATTCTTAAATAAAATGAGAGTCGAGCAAAGGATTTTGAGGTTTCGAGAGCGGAAAATGTATTAAAATTTTCTGAAATCATTTTGGAATTAATCGAATTAATAGATACCTTTTGAAATCTTTGGCTTCTGGTGTATTGCATAACATTTTGTTTTACGAACGGCAAATTGATGCTAACAAATATATAATTAATATTTTGTAAACAGAGGAATGTAAATAAAAGTACGTGTCCGAAATTCTAATCACTTTAGGCCTGAGCCCTTTTTTGATGATTTATTAATAAAACATGTTCTTAATTTAGAAAATGGATAATTCATAAAAGATATGAAACAATTCACGACCAGTTGTAAGCAAGAAAAGTAGAAAACCCGGAAAATCGAATAAAAAATACATTTGAGATAAATTAAGGCTACTAACCCAATATCACTAATTAGTAACACGTACTCTATTTTTAAATATGATATATCACAAATCATAAAAGTACACTCTCTGGGAAGAATTTGTTCAATTTCAAACAATAAATACACCGGTATAATAAAAGACATTGAGAATAAAATCGAAAAAATTGGAATATAACCTAAAAATGGCCATAATAATTAGACGATAGGAGGCAAGTTTTTTACTTTATCTGAATTTCGAATATTGAATAAGTTCAGAAATTGTCTAGAACTCATTTTTTCTACGCACCTCCTCGATTTCTAGATTAATTGCATCTATTGTAAGATTTTCGAGAGATCCAACATCCGCCTCCGATCCATTTTCGGCCATTTTTATTTCACCTGTCACTCGACAGCTCACAGCTGATAACTCGTAAACATTCTTCAATCTGTCAAATCTGACATTTCACGTGACCTTTGGAGCAGCTTTGGAGAAAGGCTCCTGATAAATGTTCTAATATCATTGTGATTGAAATATATATATATATATATATATATATATATATATAATTTCCATACTCTCATCCAATATCTTTGTTCATCTATCAGAATATAATGAAAATTGATATTTTTATACATTATTTGTAGATCTTTACCATTATTTTAAAGACATTTTTTATGAAGAAATTGCTTTAAGGTAACTTTTCAATAAAAAAAAATTGTTATGAAAATTTTGGCTCATTTTTTCAAACGTGACAACGTGACCCTGACCAAAGATCCCTGACGACCGACCGCGACCATTCTTATCATAGACTCTTTTTGGACTGATGTTAGACTGAAGTCCCCTTCTTCTAGTCCTATTTCATTTCCAATTTTGAAAAAAATGAGATTTTTACTCTGATCTACAAAGAAAAAATATTTGAGAAATTAATAATATATTTAATTAAGGACAAAAACAATTAAAATCAACTTGAAATAATTTTTTTTCCATTTTCTACATTTTTGAGATTTTACCGCGAAGTAGCATTTTACTAAATTTTGGAATTCCATCACGTGCATTGGATAAGTTCCACACCTTCCTGATAATTTTACATTTACATTTTAGCATTTTACATACGTTATTGGATTTTCAAAATCGGTTGCGATTTTACCATGTTTGGGAAATTCCCAACATTAAATGTGGGCTCGATTATTACCTACATTTATCGTAGGGTTATCACAGAATTTAGGTTATGTTACAATGCGTAGCGTTGTAATTTTACAAGCTCGTGTAGAATCCCTAACCTCAATATGGGAAAGGGACCACGCTCCGTATGGTAGTATTGCCGAAAATTTCATTCCGAAAATTACAAACGCATGGGAATCTCGTTTCCACTTTTCCAGTGTATAAAATGAACCTAACCTAGAAAAGCACACGTGTTTATGCAGTTTACTGCATGATAGTGTTTTATCTATCGGTGAAGTTCGTAAAGTTTTTCATTAAATATATTAAATATGCGTGATAATTGTTCAATATTCGATTACTGCTGATAAGTTTAATATTAATTTGAACTCTTTAAGAATAAACTGAATAAATATATCTTTTAAAAGATTTAAAAGTATCGTAAAAGAGTGAAATTGTTTTTCCTAACCTCTTTTTTGTTCGTAAACATCGTAAACATTTTGTAAAAAGCAATGGAAAACTCGTATAGATTGATCTTGAAAAATTTATCCTCAAGTGTAAATGATGAGAAGATCTCAGAATTATTTAATAAATTTGGAAAAGTTGAAAAAGTTGAGTTAAAGGAGAAACAGGACGCTTGGGAAAGTAACAAGATCAACAGATTTGCTTTTGTCACAATCAATACTTCAGATAGAAACTTAAATACTTGTGAGTATAAAGCCTAATTTAGCAATTAGTATGGTACAGATTCACGTGTCCTTGATTTATTTAATTAAACTAGCACTTTATTTCTGTCCTTATATGCAAAATGTTATACAAATTTTTGTATCGTAATGCATAGTCTTCAATATTTCATAGTTTATTCAAGTTTTTTATTTAGAAAACGGTATTAGGTTTCAGAGCAGTAAATGAAACCTTCATAGATGGAAATAGCTTGCACGTTGAAATTGCAAAAGAAAGTTTCCTACAACGAGTAAAAAGGGAAAGAGAGGAAGCCAACGAAAAAAAAGAAGCCAAAGATATTGAGCCCAAATTCGAGTCAAATAATAGTAAACCCATCAAATTTAACAATGCTGGATATATAAATCAACAGAAAAAATTTAAAAATCATATCAAAGAAAGTAGCGATACTAACGAGAAACATTTCGTAAAACCTAACAAGTTTCATGATACTGAAGAAAGTTTCTCAGGAAATCAGAATTTTTCAAGTTACATGGAGCCAGATTATAACGAGAAACATTTCGCAAAGTCGAAAAAATATTTTGGTAACGAAGAAAGCTTTTCAGAAAATCATAGTTTTGAAAATTACGCCGAGCCAGATTATAAAGAGAAAAGGAAAAAGAGAAGTTTTGAGAACAAGTTCCACGAAAATTTGGCGAAGATAGGAAATCAAAATTATTTTGAAAGTCCTGAAATTAGCGAATCTGAAAGAAAACGTTTAGCATCGTTGAAAGCGAAAAAAGAAGCGTTTAAAACAAAAGAACAAGTAGTGCAAAATGCTTTAAAAATTGTCGTAAGTTATAATTTTATCATTATTTGTAACGACTTCTGTCTGGTAAATTTGTATTATAAATTGTTTTAAAAGTACGTCAATTTATAAATTTATAATTTTTTATACTAGGATACCACAAACAAAAGCAAGAAGATAATTTTTGATGATTTAGAATCGACTAAGGATAGTGAGACTTCAAAAAAACGTAAATTGTGCTGGGATAGCGAGGAAGAAGGGGAAGACTTTAAATTCCCAGATGATGATGAACTTAATTCAAAAGCAAAGACCAAGGTTACTTATTTTAGAGATATAGAGGCATAGTAGCAATTAAAATAGTTCACAATTTCTGTTTTTAATCAATTTGTGTGGATCTAAAGTTTCCATATAACTGGCCCAGCTTATTTTCTTATCCTATTTGTATTTATTCTTACAATTTTAAGGATCGATTTGTAATACCATTTTGTAAAATTGTCAGTTTTCCAAACTTCAATCGACAACTGGAAACGACAAGAGATTTATTTTGGATGATCGTTTCATTGAAGATGAAGATAACAAAGAAGAAGGAATTCAGGAAGAAGAGACTGAAGTTGCCCAAGAAAGGAAAATGCAGTTAGGAATTTTGGGGGATGTACTTGGAAAACCAATTTCTACTGAACTGAAATATTACGACGAAGCCAATAGAGGTTTCAAAATGTTAGAAATTGTTATTTTAAAAACTTGAAGGATTTTTTTTTTAAACTTGCACTAAACTTTATTAAATATCAACAGGGCAAAAATGATCCGGTATGATCCAACCGAGGAAAGTCATCACCAGTATGAAATTGTTCCTCAGAAAATGGAGAAGGTTAAAAAGCAGATAAAACTAGAAACTGAAAGTGTGAAAGAACCTGAACCTTTACCAGTTTCGAAAGATGTTTTCTATTCAGTTTCTGATAAGTTGACAAGTGTTTTAGCAGAAGGGGAAAATTTCAGTGTATTGAAAATGCTGGGCAAAGAATCAACAGATCCAAGTAAATTTAAAAGAAAATAGCCTACAAAGTATAAAAGTAATTGGAATTAATAAGTTGTTTAATAGAAGTTTTCTTTAGGTATCGCAAAGTCTGAAATTCCCTACAAATGTGAACCAACGGAAAAGAAATTTGGATTCAATTTTGATACAGATAAAGCTTTCAAATATGATTCTTCAGATGATGAGGAACCAAATGCAGATTCTTCTGCCAAAGAAAGCAAATTTAAATCAGAACGTGATTTTTCTAATTCTTATGGAAAGGATGATAAATTTCTATTCGCTGTCGACGATCCCCGATTTAAAGGTAAACTTAATTAAAAAATCGAGTGTCAAATGGACATTTATTTCTAATTTTATACTAACATTTTCAATTATTTTTCAGAATGTGAAGATTTTTTCAACAAGCGATCAGAGCAAAGTGAAGATTTAAAGACGCTTCGACCAATATTGAAGCAAACCATACGCAAAAGAATTCAAACGAATATGAAGAAAAATCATTATCATCTCCGCAAGAAGCAACAGAGAAAAGAAAGAAGAGAAGAGAACTACAAATTTAGTCTTAAACAAGGAGTTAAATAAAATTTGTTTAAAAAATATCGTTTATTTTTTAAGAATATTTCACTTTTTACAAAGGTTTTTCGTATGTTTTTCATTATTCTAATAAATTTTTATTTTATTTCTGGTGATGTATAAATTTATTGAGGTATAAACACTAGAATTTATGTCGATTCACTTATAAAAAAAAAGGAATACAAAATACAGAACTCTTGAATAAATTCTTTGCTAATCGCGCACGTAGAATGTACAAAACATCCCATATTAATAATTTCTTTTGCATAATAACAAAATTCGTTTCAGCAGCGATCTGCCTTCATCATAAAAACATTGCAAAATCAATTTTATAGAAAATAAAGGAGAATAATATAAGAACTGATTAAGTAGTTAAACTAGTAAAATGAGGCAAAAAAGTAGAGGAAAGAAAATCAGTTTCCTGATACTGAGAAATTGGATAGGAATGCATAACGTGATAAAATTTTTAAATATCTTCTCTCTCTTTATCCAATTTCAGCACTCAGTGGAGAAATTTTACGTGTCCCTGCGGTAGATTTTCTCGAGTAATTTGAAGAAGAGTTCGTGAGGAAGACCGCGAGATATTTGCTGAATATGAGTATTCATTAAATTATAATTTTCTTCTTCATATACAGAATAGGTCGTTGGCAATCCTAAATCGTTGTATAACTGTTTCACTCTTGCAACTTTCTCTGGGTCGTCAACTCCGTAGCAATCCTGTAATCAAAAACATTTTTTCTCAATACATCTATCTCTTAAATATTTTAGCAGCTGCCCTAATAAATGTTGATAATAGATACCTCTAGGAGTTTTCTTTGGGCGGGCGTGGCTCTTTGCAAACCGACGATTACGAGCCAGGAACATTTGCCTTCTTGAATATCTGTTCCAACTTTCCCCGTAACCTGAGGGTCTCCATAACAATCAAGAAAGTCGTCTTGGACTTGGAAGAAGTTTCCCATCTCGAGAAGAATAGTTTTGGCTTGTCTGTGCATTTCAGGATCTCTGACTCCAGCCTGAAAAAAAATTTGTATTAAAATATATGTAGAAAATATATTTTCGATCGAGAAAGGATAAGAAACCGCGTTTTCTTTCTAAGAATAAAGAAATAAAACTTACCAAGTACATGGCTAAAGTTACTGGCATTACGAATGAATAATATGCAGTTTTGTATTTGACTATAGCGTTGTATCGGTCCATCGTGAAGAGACTGAGATTAGGCTTCTTTCCGAAATTAGTCGAGAGCAAATCCAGGGATTGTCCCATTGCAGTTTTATATACATTCTGAAAAGATTTCACAAAAAGTATTTGTTTTTTTACATAGATGAGTTTTTACTTTTAAAGTACAAAGTTCGATTTAAAATATATAACATTATTAGATTTGAAAAAAAAGAAGAAAGTATTATGAAAGTGATCAAGTGTTTTAAATTTTATATTGTTAATGTTTTCCAATTGGAATGCTGTTCTAAATTCGATTTTCTTGTAATAAGCAAGCATGCATTTCTTAAAAGGTTCTTTTCTTTTTACCTCGTGGAATGTTTCTAAAATATCTAGATAGCAGGGATTTGACCTGAAATGTGTTCGAACAAGTTGATATATCGCTTGCTCTATTAAAATTCCATCATTAATCGCGGCGAGGCCAATATCATTGTGCCGGTACCAACACGGTTGTCCTCGACGTGTTGTTGAGTGATCCATCAGGTCATCCGCTATCAAGAAAAATGCTTGATACTGAAACGATGTGCAATACAATGATACATAATGATAATAATATTATAAGGCTATTAATTAAAATTCGAAATTTTCTTTTCGTGATATAAATAAATAATAGTACGTAGAAAATTAGTATAATTAAAAACTATCTGATCAATTTCAGAACTGTGTTACAATAATTAATATTACTTAATTAAGAAGTAAATTGCTTGATAAATAAAAGCGACTAATAATTCTATCATTTTTAGATACTCTGTGATATTTAAATTTATTTTCAATAGTAGTAATTTTATTTTATCAGATCTTACCATTTCGTTGCACCATCCCAAAATACGAGCTAGACGAATATTTTCTTCGGTTAATTGGTCCTGCGAAGCAAATTGTCTATACGCATATACTAGAGTTAATGCGCGATTTTTCTTTCCACTTGGGACATTATGCTGCAGTACCTAAAAGAAAAATATCAGAAGTCAGAAATTAAATTAGATTGCATATCCTAAAATTCTGAAATAGAATGGTAACATCCTTGATTCATATTAATATTAGTTAGTCCCGTTTTCAAAATCATTAGTGGAGCATATTTTTTTATTTTAACACAAAGAATGCATAAAATTTATAATTTTAAAATATTATCAATTCATTATCATTTCATTATTGATATCAGAGACCTTCATAATTTATTCCATGCAAGTATGAAAAAATAATATTCATTTTCAAAAATAAAGAAGCAGAGATTCTCTATTTCATCTTGAAAGTTATCACTTTTTGAATTCAAAATAAGGTAGAGTCGAATTTTCAAAAAATTTTAAGTAAAAAGTGTACTAAAAAAAGTATAAAACTAAAAATGTTTGAACTTTAAAATGCTAAAACTCAAACAATTTTCATACGATTCGTCAAAATTCAGGCAATTATACATTTTTTAATTTAATACAAATAAATTGCTAAGTTATGTATACCTCGAGAAAAGAATGTTTCATTTTTGTAATACAAACAATTTCATCTATTCATTTATCCCCGAAACTATATTATACCTAATTTTCAAATAAAGTACTAATTAATGCATTTTTTATAATCAATATATTATTTTAAAGAAGAAAGTTTTAAGTTTCAAGTTATTCAATTTAATAACTTCAAAACTTAAGATTGTCCAATTTTGAATGTTTCAATCTGAAATTAATCAAGCACGAACACTACAAACTAAAAATTGATCAACTATTGAATCTTTCAATTTAAAATTTTATAATTTTGAACAACTGATATTTGAAATTGTTTGACTTGGAATTTTTGAATGAGAAATTATTAACACATTCAATTTAAAATTTTTCAATAAGGCATACATTATATTCAATTTGGAGTGGTACAATTTTGAACGGGTTTTGAAAGTTGAAAGTCTCATCGTTTAATTGGTTCAACACTTTCAACTTTTTGGCAATGACCCCATACTCTCTCAAGAATAATTTTTAAGATTTCTAAACTTTCTAAAATATAAATGACTAGAATCTATGATCTCATTCTTAGAGACTATTTTTTTAATATGAAGATTTTTCTGATTTTTACGAAAATATCTAAGCTTATGAAGAAAAAGTGATTGAAAATGGTCTAAAGTCAACTTTTTCAGAATTTTTAGGACAATATACCTTTGCGAGCCATCTAGTGACATCAGGAATGTCGAGATGACGACCAGCATCTGTAAGATCTCGGACGACATCAGGCCATAATGCCATCAGTTCTCGACTTTCATCCTTGCTGGTGACCCAACTAGCCTGAGGTGCAGTATGTACCATGTGGACATTTGCCGGTCTAAAAAATATTGCATAAATAGTCTCGTCAGTTGAAACTTCGTGACCCTACAACCACAGTACGCTATCTCACTTTTTTGACAGAAATGAGTTCATGGCACTAAAAAGGTAGATTAATGCAATCACTTCGCGTGATTTTAATTTTATTATAAAAAACAGTCTCTAAATAGGTAAAATTTATCAAATAAAATATGCAAATGAAAAATTTAAAGAATAGGGTGTCTACTCAAATCCTGGACAAAAATTCCCTGACAATTCCACGTTTTTTCCTGGTATTTCTAGATTTTTCCAGGTATAATTTTTCTTAATAAGAAGCCATTCACGTATTAGGTACTGCATTTTTTAAAGCAATCAATCCTATAGCCTTTCAAATTCAAAGTATTACATAATACTTGAATAACCCAAATTTATTATTCACTTGTGAATGGTTAAATTTCAAGTAATTAAAATAGAAAATCGGAATATGTATACAATTTCTCGAGTTTATTATTAATAATATTTTTTCAGTCAATGATAATATCTAAATGGGTAAAATAATTAACTTTTTTGTTAAGAGTTCATATTTTCGGTTTGAAAATTCAACTCTTTTGTAGAAAAGTCGTCTTTTTGGTTTAAAAATGTATGTCATTTGGTAGAAATTTCATCTTTTTTGGTTAAAAATGCAACTATTTTGTTGAAAATTAACTTCTTTGTTGAAGATTTATACTTTCGAGTTCATAATTCAACTGTTTTGCAGAATATTCGTCTTTTTGGCTTAAAATTTAGATAGCCTGGTAAAAAATACAACTATCTGGTTGAAAATTAACTTTTTTGTTGAAAATTCGACTCTTTTATTGAAAATTCGTCTTTTTGGTTTAAAAATTTATCTCTTCAGGAAAAAATTTCATCTATTTTTGTTCAAAATGAAACTGTATGATTGAAAATTATTCTGTTTTGGTTGAAGATCCAACTATTTATTTGAAAAATCAACTAACTGGTTGAAAATTAACTTTTTTTGAAGATTCGCATTTTTGAATTCTAAATTCGACTGTTTTGGAGGAACTTCGTCTTTTTAGCTTGAAAATTTAACAATTTGGTTGAATTTTTTTTCTTGACCAAAATATCTTTTTTGATTGAAAATTCAACTCTTGTTAAAATTTTAATCTTTTTTGGTTGAAATATCAACTATTATATTTTTCGTTCAGAATTCACATTTAAACCTATTTTTCACACGTGACAATTGAAGAGGAAACCAATTTCATATTCATCTTACAGAGCATCAAGATGCTATCTCCATGCAATTTTCCATACTTTTGAGCCACAAAGTTCGATCTTAAAATTCAACAATTTATTACACCGAAGTTTTAGCATTCCCAAAGTTAAATCTTGTATTAGTGTTCTAATTAATCTTTCCGAAAACAGGTAAAAAAATTACTTCTCATTATCAGTAAACATCTTTATGTACAAACTACCCAATGTTTAAAAGCCTCTTCTGTAAAGTTGGCAAAATCGGAGATAGCACCCTATGGTTTTAGGATCACGACTTCACTCGCGCCAGATAAGAGAATGCACAACACTTATAAATGTAACAGATATATCGCACTTCTCGTACTTATCACACATTTCAACAAGGAAATTTTAATGTTCTACTGATAGACTCCAACGACCTACTGACATCAGTACTGAACCGATTTTCAACTTAAGTCACTTATTTTACACTTTTTAAAATTACAATAAATTACAATAAGAATAGGAAAGGTCATGTTCCTAATATTGTCATGGAATCTAAGATAAGATTTGAATTACAAAGATCTGTTGCATAAATAGACTCAAAGGAACATATTTTAGTATTTTAAATTTGATGATAAACTTGCTGATAAACTTGTACTCGCATTCAAATTTAAAATTCGTATTCGGAAAAAAATGGTTTGCTGAGATTGTATTTTTTTTTTATTGAGAATCAGCCTTTTGCTGATGTACAAAAATCACATCAATAGACAGATTATTTCTTTTTTAGGTCAGGGTTTATCTTTCGTTTTTGAATGAAATTTTCAAGAGCTTAGAAAGTAAATTGGTTTCACATTTAAA
>JAUMHM010000049.1:24535405-24553695 GCA_032362435.1 Melikaiella ostensackeni
CATGACTTTAACTGGGATGATGTTAAAATTTTGTATCATGAGGAATATCAAAAAAAGAGGGAGTTCATGGAAATGCTATTCATAAAGAGGGAAGGTAAAAACGCTTTTAATTTAAAGAGATCTTGCTAGATACAACAGAATTTGGGATGGAATCATTAATTGGATATAATGGCTTTATTTTTGCGTCATAATTTTTAATTTGCGTGAATTAATTTCCAATTATAGAATGAAATTATCTGAATTTGGGATTTATTCAGAATCTTTCGCCTATGTCAAAATTTCAATTCTCACTTAATGAATGAAATATGTAACAAAAAAGTGAAATTACTATCAATCATATCTGTTTATTTTCAGGTAGTAATAATATTTTTCTAATCTAATAATTTATCAATTTTGTACCTGTTGTTTTTTCTATAAATTACCCCTAATGAGGAAGTCTAAATTAGCTTCGAAACATGTTAGTCCCCAGTAGTATAAAAAACACGACGAAAAGAAAGAGTATGAGGATGGTATTGGTTGACTTTTTCATTTTTTCTCACTCTTTTTTTCCTGTTGTGTACATGTATTGTACATCTGTCTCTATAATGAGTCTAAAAAGCAGGTAGTCTCAAATTCTATTTTTGAATTATGAACTTTTTGGGTGTTCTTTTTCAGTACACAAAAAATTTTCATAAGAAAAAAGATTTTATCTTGATCTTTAAGAAATGATGTTTTGGTGAAAACATAATGTCTTGTTCGATAACGCAATGTTTTGATAAAAAGTAGTTTTTTCAATTACAATACGATATTTTGATGAAAACACGATGTTTTGGATGAAAACATTATGTTTTGTTTCAGAAAAGTCAAAAACAGCAGTTACACATCGTACTATTTATTTTTTTCAATTTTATATTTGATAAAAGTAAAATTCAAATTTATGGGAACAAATTTGAATTTTTTATTTTTAATAGCATATTTTCAGGATTAAAACCAAAACTGTCCATCTTATGAACAAATGGTCAAACAGAAATTTGTAGACCTTTTTTCGGTAAAAATGTTGTCAATAAACATTCTGTTGTACCTTGTGTCGTTTTTCTAAACATTTAAATCATTTATTTTTCATGTTATTGTTCATGATTGAAACGAAAACAATGCTTTGTACTAAAAAATGCTGTCGAGAATATTTATAGATCTTTTTGAGATGAACAATTTTGTTTTAGTAGCGTTTTTTCAAGTCTTCTGTAGTTTAACCGGAAAATCGAATTTTTTATTTTCAATAAAATTTTTCACGATTGAAACAAAAACTATGCGTCTTATCAAGAAAATAGTTTCGAACAAATTTGTAGGTCTTTTTGAGATGAAAAATTTTGTTCCTAAACATTTTTTTGGTACCACGTATTGTTTTGCCAGAAAGTGGAATTCATCTTTTATGGTTAAAAAATCATTTTTCTTGGTTGAAAATTCATCTTTCTTGGTTAAAAATGAACTTTTTTGTTAGAAATTCCTCTTTTTGGGTACTAGTTTTTTTTTAGCTAAAAATGTTGCCATTCTATTTTTGCCTGAAATTTGATATTTTTAATTGAAAATTGATATTTTTAATTGAAAATTGATCTTTTCTAGTTGAAAATTCATTCCTTTTGGTTAAAAATACAACTGTTTGGTTGAAATTTAATCTGTTTTGGTGGAGGATTTACGTATTTTGTTAAAAATTCGTCTTTTTTGGTAAAATTCAACTGTGTTTGATTTCAAATTAAAATCTTTTTTGGTTGAAATATCAACTATTACATGTTTCTGAAATATGAACTATTACATGTTTCGCTGAGAATTAATATTTTTTGGTTGCAATATCAACTACTTCGTTTAAAGTAGTACTTTGCAAAACATTCCTTTTTTTTGGTTATGGGTTTATCATTTTAGTTGAAAATTCAACTATTTTGTAGATAATTCGTATTTTTGGCTTCAAAATTCAACAATTTTGTTGAAAGTTAATGTATTTTGTTGAAAATTTTGTAGAAAATTAATTTTATTGGTAGGAAATGGATTTTTTTGGTTTGAAATTTAACCATTTATAAGTTGGAAATTCAACTATTTGATAGAAAATTCATGTATTTTGTTGAAAAATTCCCCTTTTTGTGCAGAAAATTAGTCTTGTTTGTTGAAGTTTATCTATTTAGTTGAGGATTTAACTATTTTGTTGAAAGTTCATTTATTTAGTTGAAAATTGAACTGTTTTGTTAAAGTCATCTTTTTTGGAATAAAATTTAACTGTTTTGCTGGAAATTCGTCGTTTCGGATTGAAAATTTATCTTTTATGGTGAAGGAGTCATCTTTCTTGATTGTGAATTCATCATTCTTGGTTGAAAATGAACTTTTGTGTTGAAAATTCAAATATTCGGTTAAAAAAGCAACTGTTTTTGGTTGAATTTCAATCTTTTCCGTTTGAAAATTCAACCATTTGTTTGAAAATGCATCTTTGTAGGCTGAATATTCAACTATTTGGTTAAAACTTCAACTATTTAATAAAACTATTTGGTTAAAAATTCAACTATTTTTTTAAAAGTTTCTTTATTTTGTTTGAAATTAAACTTTTTTGTTTCAGTCATTTTTTTTGTAGAAAATTCAACTGTTCTGTTAAAAATTCGTCTTTTTGGATTCAAAATTCATGTCTTATGGTAAAAAAGTCATCTTTCTTGGTTGAAAATTGATATTTTTTAGATTTAAAATTAATTTTTTGTTGAATATTTAACTGTCTTCGAAAAATTCATCTTTTTTGCTTAAAAATTTAACTATTTGGCTGTTAATGCAACTCTTTGGTTAAAAGGAAAGTTTAAAATCACTTTCATATTTCAGACTTCATACCCCTATTCCCCTCTTCTTCTTCTTGAGGAATTCTTCTTTTTCCCCCGTTTTTAAGAAACTTTCCCTCTTTCGCTTTTTTCTCGATTTTTCGCTTAAATTCCAACTGAATTATTAGAATCCAATAAGAACATCCAACTACTTTTTGTTAAAAGTTCATTTTTTTGGTTGAAAAGTCAGCTATAATATTTTTGATTCAGGATTCATCTCATTTGGTTAAAAATTCTACTGTTTAGTTGAAAATTTAATTATTTTGTTGAAAATGCAACTATTTAACAAAAAGTCATCCTTTTGGTCAGATATTCAACTACTTGGTTGAAAGTTGAACTACATTGTTAAAATTCAGTTTATGATTGAAAATTCATCTCTTTGGTTGAAAATTTACTTATTGTAATAAAAATTTCTCTCATTTTTGATCGAAAACTAATTTTTTAATAAAAAATTTAAGTATTCCACTTTTAGTAGAAAATTAATTTTTTTTTAGTTGAAAATAATTAATCTTCTTGGTTAAAAAAATCATCTTTTCAGTTGACAACTGAACTATTTGGTTGAAAATTCATGTACTCTGTTGATGATTCGTCTTGTTTGTTAGAAAATTATTCTCTTTGGTTGAAAAGTTATCTTTTTTGTTAAAAATTCAAATATTTGGTTGAATTTTTAACTCTTTCGTTAGAAATTATTTTTTTTGGGAGATTCATCATTTTAGTATCAACTTCGACTCTTTTGTTAAAAATTTAACTATTTTGTTGAAAATTTTACTATTTTGCTAAACATTCTTTTTCTTTGGTTGTGAATTAATTTTTCTAACTGAAAATGTAACTACACCACTTTTGGTTGGGAATTTATGTTTTTAATTTAAAATTGATCTCTTCTAGCTAAATATTCATGTATTTTGTTAAAAAATTGTCTTTTTTGGTAAAAAGTTAATCTCCTTGGTTGAAGATTGACCTTTTTTGATTACAAATACAACTGTTTGGTTAAAAATTAATTTGTTTTTGTTGCGGATTGAAGTATTTTGTTAAAAATTCTTCTTTTTTGGGTAAATCTAACTATTTTTTATTTCAAATAGAAATCTTGTTTGATTGAAATATCAACTATTACATATTTCGTTTAGAATTCATCTTTTTTGATTGAAACATCAACTGCTTGGTCCAAAGTTGAAAAAAAAAAATTTTTTTTTGTTGGTTTAAGATTCATAATTGTAGTTAGGAATTCAATTATTTTGTTGTAAATTAACTTTTTTGTTAAAAATTCATCTGTCATGTAGAAAATTCGTCTTTCAGGCTTGAAAATCCAACAATTTGGTAGAAAATTAAACAATTTGTTTAAAAATAAACTCTTGATGAGGTTTAAAATTTATATTTTTGGTTTAAAATTCAAATATTTTGGTAAAAAATTTCACTATTTGGTTACTATTATTTCTTAGTTTTGAAGTATATGGTAGAAAATTACCTTCTTTGTTTAAAAATCATATTTTCAGATTAAAATTTCGACTGTTTTGTGGATAACTTGTCTTTTTGGCTACAAAATTGAACAGTTTTGTTAAAAATTTTATGTATTTTTCTGAAAAATCATCTTTTTTGGTAGAAAGTTAATTTTCTAGATAGGAAAATTCATTTTACTTATTGAAAATTAAAAAGTTTGGTTAAAAGGAGAACTACTTTGTTAAAAATTAATTTTTTTAGAATTCATCTTTTTGGTTGAAAATGTGACTGTTTTGTTGAAATTCCGTTTTTTATTTGATTGAAAATTATTTTTTTTATCTGAAAATTTAAAGATTCCATTTTTTGTTGAAAACTTGCCTTTTTTAGTTGAAAATTCATCTATTTGGTGCAAGATTGAACTGTTTTATTAAACATTCGTCTTATTTCGTTGAATTGAACTGGTTAACAATTCGTTTTTTTGTTGAAAAGTAATTTTTCATACTGATATTTATCTGTTCCATTTTTGGTTGAAAACTATTTGGTGAAAAATTAAACTATTCATTTGAAAATTTAACTATTTGGTAGAAAATTAGTTTTTCTTGTTGGAAAATCGTATTTTCGGGTTGAAAATTCAACTGTTTTTTAGATAATTCGTCTGTTTGGCTTTAAAATTCATGTATCTTATTGAAAAGTCGTTTTTTATTGGTAGAACATTAATCTTCTTGGCAAGAAAATTCACCTTGTTGGTTGAAAATCCAACTATCTGGTTAAAAATTTAACTATTTTGTTAAAAATTTAATTATTTTGTTGGAAATTCACCTATTGTGTAGAAGTCACCTTTTTGGTCGAAAATGCATCTTTTTACATAGAAAAGTCATCTTCCTTGGTTGGAAATTCATCTTTCTTCGCTGAGAATTAACTTTTTTGTTGAAAAATCATATTTTCGGATTAAAATTTCAACTGTTTTGTAGATAACTTGTTTTCGAACAAATTCGTCTTCGTCTTCGAACTTGGCTTCGAACAAATTCATCTTTTTGGCTAGAAAATGTAACTGTTCGCTTGTTAATGCAACTGTTTGGTCAAAGGTTAATTTTTTTTAGTTGAAAAGTCGTCTTTTTGGGTTGAAAATTCAACTCTTTTGATAGAAAATCTTTTTTGGTTACGTAGGCATATTGGTAGCTAAACTCACTAAAAACGCGAAAAAATGCAGAATAAACGTGAAATCTGTGTTTAGCCAACGGCTACGTTACTTTCTTGTGTGGGTGGGGGGGGGGGAGACTAAACTACGGTTTCAACAAAGGGGCGTGGGGGCAAAAATAGCCCTTTGAACTTTTTTATTGATCTTATTTCATTTTTTATATTAAATAATAGATCAATGTTACAAGCGCGCTATAGCACACACATAATAGGTTAGTAATTAATAATCCCCAAAACAAAAAAATTATCCAAATTATGTTCAAATTATCGGCCTATTTCCGCTAAATTCCCACGTCAGTCAGTATCGCCGCCTGACGGTCGCTTCTCAAGCCTACGAAAGAGGTTATGTTTACCGACCGGTTTCCCGGGTCCCGGGTCGCTTGACAAGCCCACGATCAGCCACTTTGCAAGTCAGTTAGCGCAGTTTAGCGTTTTCCTTTCCATAGCTTTGTGGGGCTGTTAAGGAGATCCGTGGCGAGGCATTCGTGCGATTAGGCAGTTAAAAGTGACTTGCCTGGACGTGCCTTTGTCTGTATTGCAGGAACGAGTGGAGGAAAAAGTGAAAGAGAAGAGGGTAGAGAATCTGTGAAGGGGTGTTTTTTTTGGAGGTCACAGACCGATTTTAGGGCAGAAATTCAAGTTTTCGCTTAACATTAAAAATGTTTCATCTCAATAGAATAACGAGGTCGGCTGCCCTGAAACAGATGCAGGGCGCCGATGTTGTCCAGGGTGTAATTGCACGCGCAGTGCCGGCCGCTGCGACTATTCAGGTCCGAGGCTATGCTGATCACCAGATCCCGGAACGTCTCCAGGATGTACCCACGGCACCGAACCCAAAATTCTTCGACATGGTCGAGTATTTCTTTCATCGAGCTTGTATAATTGTCGAGGATAAACTCGTCGAGGATGTAGGAAAACGATCGAGGATGACGATCGAGGAACGGAAAAAGAAGGTCAAGGGAATCCTGATGATGATGGAACCCTGTGATCATATCCTGGAGACTACTTTCCCTCTGAGACGCGACTCTGGAGATTATGAGTTGATCACCGGGTACAGGGCTCAGCATTCCACTCACCGAACACCTTGCAAAGGAGGTCAGTATTTTTTGTGTACTTTTTTTGTCAATTGTTTTTTATTTGCCATCATTCAGATTCATCAGATTTGTGCAGCAGAATAACTGTCTCAGGTCGCATTCTTTAGCTCTTGGAGATGAATGGTTATAAAAAGCGGATTATTTTTTGTCATAGGCACATGCAGATTCTTAGGGATGAGGGAACTTTTTTTACCACATTTTTTAAAAGTTTAGTATGTAGTTTAGGTTCAATTGTAGAATAGGGGCGTCACCTCTGTTTTGGCTGGAAAAAAATTTTTCTTTCGGTAACAAACTATTAGAATCTCTAATTGAACGATAAATGAAGCGATCTGACGAAGCAAAAGTTTAAAATTATTGTTACTTTTGTTACTAAGATGTCTCAAATATGGGTCTGTTACGATATCGGAATTCACGATTCATGGGAGCAGGAAGGCATCCCTGAGACTAGTCACAGAAATAATGTGGGTCAAATCCCTACCCCTTTCCAACGTCTCGTGGGGGGCGGGAAAGCACCCCTTTGACTGGTCACAAAAATAATGTGGGTCAAACCCCTACCCCTTTCCAACGTCTCGTGGGGGTTGGAAGGCACCTAAACGGTGAGTTAAATATGATTATTCCGATATCGTGACAGACCCATGTTTGAGGCATCGTAGTAACAAAAGTGACAATTTTAACTTCTTGCCTCGTCAAATCGCCTCATTGATCGATCAATTAAAGATTCTAATAGTTTGTTACCGAAAAAAAATTTTTTTTTTCAGCCAAAACAGAGGTGACGCCCCTATTTTGCAATCTAACCGTAGTTTAAAATGTTTAAATTGGAACATTTTGAAATTTAAAATCATTCAGTTTTGAATGCCTATTGTAAAATCGTTTTATTTGTTCAATTGTTCAATTTGTAAGATATCAATTTAAGATTATCAGTAAAATTCAATTCAATTGAATTTTAACTTCGAAGTCTCTTAATTTGTAAGTGTTCATACGTGAACGCTACCAATTTGCAATATTAAATTTTACAGATAAAAATATTTAATTTAGAATTTTTCAGTATTGATTATTAATTTTGAGTGGTCCATGGCTGAAATATCGTTTAATTTGGAGTTCCTCAAAATTAATTTACGGAGTAACTTTTTCGACTGTAACTATTTGAATATTTCTAATGACTGAACTGTAAAATGAATTTTGTAACTTCACTACTCTGAGAGTTGCGACGAAATTTACCCCCTCTAAACATGACGTTTTTACACAAAAATTGTAAATCTGTACTTCTGAGTTAAGTACTTATCCCGAACGTGTCTGTAAAATTACAGATTTAGAATTTAAAATTTAGAATTTGAGAACTGTAATTTTAAAGAAGATTATAATTTTACAAACGTCAGTAAATTCACGCTTCTCAAGATTGCGACGAATTTTTCGAGGAAATCCTCGTGTTATTTTCGGACGAGGAAAACTCGTGGAAGTCCACGAGAATTTTCAAATTCCTCGACGAAATCTACAAGGATTTTCAGATTCCTCAAGGAAATCCGTGAGTTACGCAATTAATCCTCGCGGATTTCCTAGAGGAATTTGAAAATCCTCGCGGATTTCCTCGTGTTTTCCTCGTCCGAAAATAACACGAGGATTTTTTCAACAGGGAAGCGCAACTCATTCTCTCTAAATCTTAAATTTACTAGCTCATTGATTTTTACTAATCTTCAAAGGTAAGAATCACTCATGATCTCTTAATGTCACAATACTCAAAGTGGTAATGTTACATACAATTTTTGTGTGATTTTACTAGTCCAGTTAGTAAAATATTTTCGTTTTTTTTTCAGTGTATTTAGATTGGCATGTTTCTTGGAGTTTCTAAATTTCAAATTATTTGTATTTCAAAACAAACTAATCTAAGTATTAAATACCTTCTTTTAACTTTCGAACCGTTCTTAGGAAAAGGCTTTTTAATTTGGAGGATTCCAAGTGTCGATGGTTTCCAGGTTGAAACGTTTCAACTTCAATTCAGTTTCAAAATTTTCAATTTAAATATTATTCTTTCCTCCAAATTGAAAGTTTTCTAATTCTGTTAGTTTTCAAACTATAATTCTAAATCGAATACTGCCAGCTTCGTATGAAAACAGAAAACTTTCAAGCTTATATCAATTCCAAATCGAAAAGGTTCCAAATTAAAAAGTTTAATTCAAAGTTGTCTTATTTTCTTGGGGTTTAATTAAAAAATTGAATTCCATTCATTTAAATTTAGGTAAATTTCCAAATTCTCAGTTAGAAAACTTTTGAATCGTTATATATTCAGAATATACAGTTTAATACTTTGAACTTTAAAAGATATCAAAGTGAAAAGTTTTGAATAGTATAATCATTAAAATTAAATTGTCATCCAATAACTAGAATCTTAATGAAATGGCAATGCGTTATTTGAAAAAGGCAAGACTGCCTGGAACTCTAAATGATGACAAAACGTAAATTATACGTTTTTAAAAAAAGTCGGACAGTGTATTATTGTTTCTTCAATTCACAGATTGTAATCCGTAGGAGTATCAAAGGCTTCTTAAGTAACTGAATTTACGATGGTTTAACCAGTTTAACCCCAATTTTTCAAGGAGAATTGATATCTCGATTATTGATTCATTTACGTCTGTCGTCAGTTTTCTATATAAATTTTAACAATTCGAGAGAACCTACAAATATCAACGACAAAAATTGTTCAGCAAAAATTTTATAAATATTTTTTAAACCATACAATTTCAAAGTTTACCAAATTATTTTCTTATTAAAAATAGTATGTTCCGTACCTTCTCACATGTTGAAAAAATAAAAGAATTGTGGTAAGAGGCAAACGAAGTTATTTTTATATAACTAAAAATAAGCCAACAAGCTTTTTGCTTTTTCAAATAAGAAAGAAGCTTTATTTACTTTTTCTTTTTGGAAGTTTTAGTTAAACCCTTCAGTGAGCAAAAATATTATTTTGATACCTTATATCTTCATAGTCTATCGAAATACCTTTCTGTAAAAAAACTTTGTTCTGAAATCAATAGTAGTTTTTGATCAGAAATTAAGTGATAATTTAAATTTTTAAATAAGTAAGTTTTTTCGAAGAAAAGTGGCAATATGTAATAAATATAATGAATTCTGTTGATTATAGTAAATAGAAAAGGTCATTTTAATTCACAAAATTCGGATTAATTATTTAAACAAAAAATTACAATGCACTTATTCATAGTCTCATTTTAATTATGAATAATCAGATCAGAATGATCTCACGAGACTCGAGTTTCCTTGAATAAACGATTACACTGGGCTTGCTCGCTACTTTTTTAACGTTTTAAAAATAACTCACAATCAACAATATTTTTCCACTCAAAAAATGCGTACCAATTTTTTTTATACTGGCGACAATTTGCTTTTGCAATTGTCAAAACAACTACCGATTTACCAGATTTGCAACAATCATAACTAAGATTCCTTTGTCCCTATAAAATCATAATCCAATTAAGAGAAATGCAGAAATATAATGCAAAATAAAATATTTTGTATTATGAACATTAAATATTATTATAACGGAAGCTTCTTCAAACGGAATTTTAAAAAATCTGAAGTCATAATTGAGTTAGCTGAAAGGATCAAATCACACCTTATTCGTGAAAATAACCGTCCAGCTCTTTTAATTTATTTACAAAGACCAGTGAACGTTATAACTGGCGTATATCGTAAAAGACTCGTTGACGTAACTATTATTATGACTGATAAGTCTTCAGGACTGTTTGAGGAGCAAGCGAACAAAATGTGATACATAAACTTTTAGCGATTACAAATTCATTACGTAAATAGGTAGAACTTGTTAAACTAATGTAATACTAATAATAAATGATAACACTAATATTACAGGGTGTCTACTCACCTGGAAAACCTTCAATTGTCAGGGAATTTTTTTCAAGTCGCAGAATTTTTTCGAGTTCGCTAAAGTTTTTTTTTTTAAATTGTAATATAAAACTAAATAACAATGATTTTTTGTCCGTAAAAGTAACTTTTATAGTACTGGATTTGTATTGATTTAAATTGAACTTCCTTGTATCATTTTCACTATTCCCAGGAAAATATCTTTTATTCAAAGTATCAATATGTTAAATATGCACTGAATTTGAAGTATGAAGATAAAACAAAAATTTGTTTCCATTATTATTCAAATTCATGTACTTTAGGAACAAATTAAGCGATAAAGATGAATTCTCAACCAATAATGTATTAGTTGATACTTCAACCAAAAAATATTTTTAACCAAAAGCACTTGAATTTGAACAAGAAAGACGAATTTAACGACCAAAATAGTTGAATCCTGAACCAAAAAAGATTTATTTCAACCAAACTGTTGCATTTTTAATCAAAAAAGATGAATTTCCTACTAAAAGAAATAAATTTTTAAAACAAAAACACGAATTTTCAACCAAACGAGTTGAATTTCCAACAAAATAGTTATATTTTCAACCAAAAAGATGAATTTTTACAAAATAGTTCCACTTTCAACCAAGTAGTTGAAATTTCTACCAAAAAATATGAATTCTTAACAAAAAATGTAATATTTAATATTTCAAAAAAAAAAATTTAATCAAAAATAGTTGAATTTAACCAAAAAAATGAATTTGTTACAAAATAGTTCCACTTTTTACCAAGTATAGTTGAATTTTAAATAAAAAACGATCCATATTTTTAATCTAAAACAGTTGAATTCAACCAAAAAAGACAAATTTTCAACAAAAGAAATAATTTTCAATTAAATAGTTGAATTTTCAACCAAAACAGATACATTTTCTACAAAAAGTTGCATTTTCAAACAAAAAGATAAAATTTCTACCAAAAGAGATGAGTTTTTAAATCAAAACACGAATTATTGATAAGAGTTGAATTTTCAACCAAGAAAGATTTTTCAGACAAGAAGAAAAAATATTTCAACCAGATTGTTGAATTTTCTACAAAACAGTTGAATTTTGAAACCATAAAAATGAATCTTCACCAAAAAACTTAATTTTCAACAAAATAGTTGACTAATAGTTAACTAAATAATAATAATAATAATAGTAATATTTACCAGATTAATTTTCACTCAAAAAATATTAAGTTTCTACCAAAAGAGACGAATTTTTTACAGAAGAGTTGAATTTTCAATCAAGAAAGATTTTTCAGTCATTAAAGAAAAAAAATTTCATCCAAAATGTTGAATTTTCAAGCCAAAAATACGAATTTTGTACAAAACTGTTGTTTTTTTCGATCCGAAAATAAGAATTTTTACCATACTGTTGAAATTTTAAGCTGAAAATACGAATTTCGTACGAAACAGTGGAATTTTGACCCGAAAATATGAATTTTCAACAAAAAAGTTAATTATTTAACCCATTTAGATATTCACAAGGACTGAAAAAACATTATATATAATAAACTCGCGAAATTGTATGCATTTCAATTTTTTTACGTTAATTACTTAAAATTTAACAATTCACAAGTGGACAATAAAAGATTATTCAAGTATTATGTAACTAGAATGGTTCCATATTAAAAAAAATTATACCCGGAAAAATCTAGAAATACCTGGAAAAAACCGGAATTGTCAGGGAATTTTTTTCTGGGATTTGAGTAGACACCCTGTAAAATTAAATGAATATTCAGATTAATAATAAATTATAAATGAATTCAATTTAATGAATATAATAATTGATTTAAGATTTAAGCCACTAGTGAATTATTTGATTAAATATCGGTTGATCTCAGAATTTTATTAATCGTCCAATCTCTAAGCACGTGGACAAATGAACACACGTGCGTTCTAGTTTGAAATTGCAGGGAAGAAGACAGCAATTCTATACGAGACGAGAAATGATTCCTTTTATCAGAGGTCATAAAAGAGATGAATATTAATACGAATGATAGGCTCTTATTCGAATCACAGAGTGAAAATTTCCTGACCTTGCTCATCAATCATGACCAGTTGTTTGAATTATCACGCCTCTAAAAACATCAAAAAAATTCGATTATCTCTTGAAAAATTTCATCTTTTTTTTAGACTTTATAGGGGGAAGAAATATTTTTCGGAAGAGTCTAAAATTTTACGCTCATCAAACGAAATGTTATTCTATATTCCAGAAGAAAAGAACTTAATCTTGAGATATGAAATTATTGCAGAAGAAATATTGTATATTACAGTGATCACAGAGTGTCGCCTATTCACCTTTTGTCACCTATTTCAAAACGTGTCGCCCATTTCACCTATTTTGGAAATTTGTCACCTTTTTTCAGTTGAAAATTAACATATTATTCAAAATTGCAATTTGCAATGCCTTGAAGTTAACTCGTGTGAACTGAAATGAGTTGCAATTTTTTTGAGACCAGAAGAAATTCTGAAAATGACAGTGAATTTATTTTCTAGTCGAGAATTTTTAAAATTTTTGTAGTTTTAGTAGAAGGTTGATTCAATCAGGACTCTAAGCGGGATGTCTTACATCATTAAACACTTTCAATTTTAAATTGTTGAATTTTAAAGGCTAATTATTGTAAAATTGAGCGGTTGGTTGCAGGAACAGCCTACTTGCATTTTCAGAAGTCCCTTGCTTTTGACTTGTTTTGCACATAACTTCGTGGAGAACAAATGAAAAATAAGTGGCTTCTAAAAATGCAAGTAGGCTGTTCTTGCAACCAACCGCTCTATTATTTAATTTTGAAGGCTTGAATTTGACAATTTAAATTTTTTCAATCTCGTATTTTTCAATTGTTAAAATTAGAACTTTAAAATTTTGAATTATTCCAATTTGAATGTACATATATTTTTGAGCCGGATAGAGACTCGCTTTTTCACTTTTATTTGCTTTTTCTTAATTGTTAGCCTCCTGTTCAGAATATGGTCCAAATTGAAAGGATTTCCAATTTAGTATTTTTGTTTGAAACATATACAAAATTATTAGATATAAAATTTAAATTTCTGAAAGATATATATTTTAGAGATGAAGGCCTTTATAATTAAAGAATTTTTTATTCATAACATTCAAAATTTAATTATTTTAGTTCGAAACATGATAAATTAGATCATTATGAATCTATTATGTTTGAAATTTAACACTTGTTTGAACCCTTCTATAGATTTATTACATTTTTGCAAATTCAATGATTTGAAATTCAAGTATAAAAAAAGGGGACAGTTTCAAATTGAAAAGCTTAACAATTGAGAAATTTTGCGTTTAAAGCCTTCAATATTCAAGAAGAAATTAAATTTTCAAGATTTTGAAATTGAACCCTTTAAGATTCTACAAATTTATCTCAATTTAAAAGCCTTAATAAGTGTTGAATAATTTTAAATTGAAATATTCAAAATTGTTTTGCATTAAATTGAAATCATTCAAAGTTGGAGAATTAAGTATTAAAGCCTTTTCATACTTCAATAACTTTAATTTCCAAACGAAGAAAATCGAAAAATTCCACATCATAATTTTTAACATTGAACAGTTTTAAATTAGGAGCATTTGAAATTGAAGAACTGTGAATTTCAACGTTATTGTACAATTTCCATTCGAAATCCTTCATAGTTGACTAATTATTTATAATATATATAATAATATAATAATATATAATATTTTAATAATTTTACTTTGATACTTTATAAATTGCACAATTTTAAACTGTAGTAGCAAGTAAAATTAAATAATTATGAATTAAATACTTTAAAGTGACATAATAAAATTTTGTTTCAAATTTCAAGGAACAGTTTTAAATATAAAGCGTTCAGTTTCTAACAATTTTTAGACGAAATTTTTTAATTAAAAACTGTCTCGTTTGAGATTAAAATTTTTCAAAATCATGCAATTTCCAACTGAAAGTCTTAATAGGTTAAATAATTGAATTGGAAGCGTTAAAAATTGATTAGTTTTAGATTGAAAATTTATAATTGAGTACAATTTCCAATTGAAAGTCCTTAAAGTTATTTATAAATGGGTCCTTTACAAATTCAAAGTCTTAACAGTTGTACAGTTTTCAGTGTTTCAATGCTCAATGTTCAATTAAATTTTTTTCTGTTTGAAGACTTCGAATAAAAAATTTTTCAATTTTTATGGCCTCTACTTTTGAGTTATACGTACAATTTTTAATATTTTTTATTTCGAGATTGCTTCATTTTTTATTTTCAATTTTAAACGCTTCAAAGTTCAAATGTAGATTTGTTCCGCATTAGATTTGTAAATTTAGATATTCTTATTTGAATAGGTCTTTCAAATTATAATTTCAGTGTTGAGAGCTTAAGTTTTTAAATTTAAATATCCGAAAACATTTTTTTTGACACGGAAAATAATGAGTTTGAGAGACCGCACCCCTAAAAACCACCCTTAATGATGAACGATTTTTAATTAATCAGAAAAGCGTCAAGAAAAGCTAGTTCGTGAATTTTTGCTAATCTTATCTCCTGAAAAAATCTCTTTAATAATCCCGCAAACAGTAGTCGGTAAAAAAACTACCAAAAGACACAGAAGTTTGTAAATTTTCAATGGTTTTATACCCTAAAAGATTCTGATTCGTAATAAAAAATCAGAAAATCACCAAAAAAGTATAAATTTTGAGTTTTCTCTGATTTTATTTCCTTAAAAAAGTCTCTTAACTAATCCCCCTAATAAAAGTAGGGATAAGAAATTTCGCGAAACCCTTAAAAAAACCTCATATTGAAAATTACCTTTTTTTTTTTAAACAACCACAATGCACCAAAGTTTTTATTTTTTCGGTGGTTTCTTACCCTAAAAAATTCTCTTTAATAATCCCACGGAGAGTGGCGGTAGTAAGAAACTCCGCAATTCTTCTAAAAACCACCCCTACTGATAAACGATTTTTCAATAATTAGAAAATCGCCAAAAATGGTTAAGTTTGTAAATATTCCCTGATTTTATATCCTGAAAAAAATCTTCATAATCATGAACCGTAAAAACCGCCGAAAAATTACAAACATTGCTGCATTGTGGTTGTTGAAAAAAATGCCATTTTCATTAGGGGGTGATTTTTAAGGGTTTTGTGGTATTTCCTACCCCCACTATTATTCGAGGGGTTTATAAAAAGATTTTCTCAGGAGATAAGATTGGCAAAAATTTACAAACTTTAGGCTTTTCTTGACGCTTTTCTGATTATTTAAAAATCGTTTAACATTAAGGGTGTTTTTAAGGGTTTTTGTGCGACTTCTTACCACCGCCATTCTCCGGGGGATTACGAATGAGAATTTTTCGATTTAAAAAATCTCCAAAAAATTGCAAACTTCGGTGTCTTTTGGTTGTTTTTTCGATTTTTTTTTTGTCATTTTCAGGTAGGGGGTGCTTTTTAAAAGTGCTGTCGGGAATTCGAATTATCGCGAATGTTGTGCTGGCGATGATTCATAATGGTTAGATTAATTATTTTGCTAAATAAATGTTAACTTTGTTAACTCTGCAGTTGCACGTACGGAAATTATGTTAAGGGTTGTTCCCTACCCCCTAAATTAAATAGTTGGATACATTTTCGCATATAATATATTTTTAAGTCGTCGCAAAAATTTTTAGCAAAAATTTTTTTTTTCATTATTCATTTGAACGCTCAGAACTTTTTGGTCATATTAAATATTTCTTGAGAAGCTCAAAGTTTTAACTTTAATCGACTGCAGGAAACATTTATTCCGCTTGGAAGTGTTATATTCAAAGTCTCTTATGTAACTCGCACGATCGTCCATTTTTCCTGAATCTAGGTCTACATTTAGCCTAAAAATCGATGTGGGCCGCGAAACCGATTCAGACTGTTTTATTCCTGAAGCACAAGTTTAAGGTCTTTTCGTAACAAACTTTGACGTAACAAACCTTGACTCTTAATAATTCCTCCTTTTGCCCTCGATATTTCAAATGGTTTCACCCATTTTTTATTTCAAGAGTATCGATTCAGATTTAATCTCGTGTCTGAACATTTTTAGAACTCTAGTAAATTCGCGAACAGATAAATTATTCTCACAAAATATTTTTGGAATACAATTTTTGTTTAAAAGACTAAACTTGACCAAGGTATGGATCTATTTTTAAAAAACTTGAAAGTGAAAAGAAAACACCTGCAGAATTTTCAAACCTGAAAAACATTTTAAAGCAAATTCTTATTTGCAAAATTCCATCACAAGCAGGCAACTTTAATCTTAATGCTCAAATGAAGAAAACGTGTTTTTTGTGATGAGGTCGTGAACAAGAAAATTAGAATTAATGCTATTTTTTTAACTTCTGAGTAATTTGTTTTAAATAAAAATTTAATTGGGTGTAAAAGTTGAAGAGTGAAAAAATGATTCCGTTGTGAAGAACTTTTCAAGAATTCATGTCCCGAAATCTGAATTTTGGAAATTAGGCAGATTGGGATCTTTATAATTAGAATCTATTTGGAAATGTGCTGCTGATTTGTTTCTAAGTTTACTATTAACTGTGTACCTATATATTTTTTTACGTATGCTAATCTCAAGCCAATGAATCTTGAAGTCTTGTACTTAGCTTCTCAGAAAGCATATTAGTTCTCTGTTAAAAATAACTTGGGGGCTCGTCCTAGTAATTGGACGAACCTCGACTCTCTAATCGAGTAAACAAGTGCTGAAGACTGACACATCGTCATGTGGTTCTCGTCATTGAGGAAGCTCTAAAATCAGTAAAATTCTTACAATGAAGGCACACATGTCCCACCTGATATTTGTCATTTTCAGTCATTTTACTTCAGGATATTGACATTTAATTACGTCTTCATCTCCTGCCAAAATTGTAGTCATCCTCTGATGAATATAGCGATTAACGAATAAGCTTTAAAAAACTTAGCTTTTCACGATTTCCAAATTGGAAGCCTTCAATTTTGAGTTCATTTAACTTGGCAAATTCTAAGTTGAAATATATAATTTAAAGAATTTAGTACATTTTTGGAAGCTTTCAAATTTTTAAGCAGTTTTATAAAATTTTTAAACTGTAGGGGCCTTTAAATTTGGATGCTTACAAATTCAAATAACTCTCAAATTTTTAATTAAATCTTTTTGAGAAATTTCAAACACAGTCAGTGTTTGCATTTAGAAACTTTCAGATTTCTAGATTCCTAATTTTATTTTTGAAGTTTAGACATTCTGAGTTTTTCAGATATTTTTTGTAATTTCTAAATTTTTCTTCTGAAAGAATAGAGAATTATCAGGGAATTTTTACAGTAAATTGCAAAAGTCAAGAATAATTTGCAAAATAAGGACTTTAAAATATTAACCGCTTTCAGAATAACAGAGCTAAAACTTAGATTTTGGTATCTAAGAATTTTTGAATTTGGGTGATTTTCAAATTTAAGGGTTTGGAATTTTTATCAATTGCAAATTTAAAGCTTCAAAATATGATCGTTTTTAATTTAATGGATTTTTAAATTGAATGATTCTCAAAATTGAAGACTTTCAAATTAAAAGTTTTTCGAGTTAAGAGGTTTCAGATTCAGAGGAATTTTCAATTTATAAGTTTAAAATTGATAAATTTCAAACTTTAATCTTTTGAAAATTACAGCTTTCCAAATTTGAATAAATTTCCAACTCCGATCGATTCCAGATGTCACTCCATCAAATATTTATTTTGGATCATTTTCCAATCAAAGCTGAGTGCACTTACTTACAAAACACTTTTGGAAGGGATGACAATTTCTATTCAACAAAAATAATTTGAAGTGGGAAAATGCTCTTCACGCCCACTTACAGCTGTTCTCTACGTTTAGCTTGCCTGGTTTG
>JAUMHM010000049.1:24565941-24587790 GCA_032362435.1 Melikaiella ostensackeni
ACCTTCTGTATGTTGACCCCCCCCCCCCCCCCTCACTTGCAAGAAGAATTCAAAAAAAACATTCTTTCAGTTGTATCGATAACAGACTTCACAGGCCAAAAATGCTCTAAAAACAGGGGAAAAAGGAGATTTTTTACGAAAATAGGAGAATAAAATCTTTCAAATAAAATTAATGTAGATGCTATATTAATTGCAATTTGAAACGCTTGAAATTCCTAAAATTTCAAATAAAAATATTGCATTTTCAACAAAATAGAAGAATTTTTAACCAAATAGTTGAATTTTCAATCAAAGAGTTGAATTTTATACCAAAAAGATGAATTTTCAAGCAAGAAGATTAATTTCCTACCATAAAAGTCGATTGTTCCACAAAATAGTTGAATTTGTAACCAAAAAGAAATTTCTCAGTCAAAAAAGAAACAGAATTTCAAACAAACTGTTGAATTTTCAAGAAAAAATACGAATTTCCTGCAAAACAGTTGAATTTTCAACAAAAAAATTGAATTTTCAACCAAATAGTAGAATTCTATACCAAAATAGTTGAAGTTTCAACCGCAAAGGATGACTTTTTAACAAAATTATTGAATTTTTAACTAAAAAATATGAAATTTTTACCAAAGGAGATGAATTTTTAACTCGAGTTGAATTTGCAACCGAGAAAGATTTTTCAGTGAAGAATAAAAAAATTCAACCAAATTGTTGACTTTTCAAACCAAAAGGATGAATTTTTTATAAAACGGTTGAACGTTCAACCTGAAAATACGAATTTTCAACAAAAAAGTTTATTTTCAACCAAATTGTTGAATTTTTCATCAAAATAGTTGAGTTTTTAATCGAAAAGGCGAATTTTTAACAAAACAGCTTAATTTTCAACTAAAAAGGATGAATTTTAAGAAAATTGTTGAATTTTCAATAAAGTAATCAAATTTTTAACCACGAAAGACGAATTTCAACCAAAAATATAATAGTAGACTTTTCAACTAAAAAGAAGAATGAACTTTGAACAAAAAATAATGGGATTTTCTTATTGGGTTCTATTATTTCGGTTCGCATTTAAGCGTAAAAACGAGAAAAAATGGAAAAGAGGAGACTAGAGGAATGACTGTGAAGCCTGTGATAAATAAATAGGAATTTTGATAATTTTCATGCTAAAGAATAATTGTTTGAATAAACGTTTATTTTTAATACTTTAAAAATATTTGCTTAGAAAACTGGAAATTTTGCTTAGAAAATAAAGTTTGTTTTCCACTGCACACTTTTTCGTTTCGGACTACCCACTTTTAAATCCGGACTATACAAATTGTGTTGGACTACACAAAATTTTGGGCCCTGTACTCTATATTGCTAAAAAATAAAGTTATTATTTCAGTCATTTAAAACTAAAATACTGCTTTTTTCTTAATCTTTAAAAATGTCGTGCGAATTTTTGTGGATTTTTCGACATGACATGCGACTTTTATTATGCCTCATAGTCGATCCGAGCCCTGCTTGTGAAATTTTTGAAATATAGTGTACACTCAAAAGTCGATTGGCTAACTCCCCGTTCAATAATTAATTTTTTCTAGGCCATAATGAAGACTTCGATGCGATTCAATCTCGGTCTCGACTTGAGGACAGCCGCTTACATCAACTCCATCGAGAAGATCTTCACTACGTATTCCGAAGCAGGACTTGCGTTTTAAAAACTAGACACGAGAGTGATGACAATGAATCTTTTTAAAATACGCGATGATATTCGAGAAAACAATAGGATTAAATTTTAAAAAAAAACGACAACAGTATTTTCGAGAGTCCAGGCCATTCTCAGCTATTCGCGGAGAACCCGATCTTCGTCTACACCGCAAATGTGCATAACCGGGTCGATACTTAAACTTTAGAACTACAAACATTCTACTGTTTATGTTTACAGATTATAGATAAGTAACTAATTCAGGTATCATGTACATTATCTTATCTACAGTTCTGTTAAGATTTTATGATAGAATTCTAAGCGACATGCTCCTCGACAACTCGAACCGCAAACTCAGGACTAGAGGTAGCGCATTTTTATATTGCAATTTTTAACCCCGAGTCTTAACTTATAAGAGTCTGTTTTAATGTCTCGAACACACATTTGTACATTTCACTTTACTTGAGATTGTCAGTATGGTGCTGCTGATGCTGACTATTGTATCCAATCGGACATTTTGAGATATTTATGAAAGTAACTTATTTCTGTTGATTCGCAGAGCATTGTATTATACAAAATTATACAAGGAGATTGTTAGTATACATTGGTCGAGTTATGTTAGTAAACGTAATTATACATTACCACGTTACAAACCGTCTTCTTTTCATTTCGAGTCTTTACTTTGATAGAAATAAATAAATATTTGATAACCGTGGAAACAAGGCGATCACTTGTTTTTCAGAAACAATAACCTGTAAGACGAGGGTCTCTCTAATTTTGACATCCCTTTTTAAGATTTATAATTTTCTAATGGCCTAGGAACATTGAAATAAAAAATGATTAAATTATGGACGTCAGCAAGATTGAGAAATGTAGTTCAAAGTTTTCCTCGGCGAAATTTCAGTCTCGGTGGAATTTTTCAAGGCACTCACAAAATGCCAGATCGGTTAAAAACCGTCGGCGAATCCGATGACCCAAATTTTTACGAAATGATAGAGTACCATTTTCATCGAGCAGTTGAATTAATGGAAGATTCATTTGTAAAAGAACTAGAGAAATATCCACATATGACCCAGGAAGAGAGAGTAAAACGTGTTAAGGGAATTATTGGTGTAATGGCCAATTGCCAGACAGTTATTGAACTCAATTTTCCAATTAAAAGGGATAGTGGAGATTATGAAATAATTACTGGGTTCAGGGCTCATCACAATACACACAGGTATAAAATTTTTACTTTAAATTGATCGGAAGAATATTTTTGGAAATTAAATACAATAATGGACAGACATTTCGTTTGGTTATGGTTTTAATTCAATTAGGTTGCCAACCAAAGGAGGAATGCGTTTCGGATTGGATGTATCGAGAGATGAAGTTAAAGCTTTGGCGTCCTTGATGACCTTTAAATGCGCAGCTTGTAATATTCCTTTTGGAGGAGCAAAAGCTGGTGTTGTAGTTGATGCAAAAAAATATTCTGTACAAGAATTGGAGAAAATCACGAGAAGTTTTACATTAGAATTGGCTAAAAAAGGCATGATTGGTCCAGCAATTGATGTTCCTGCTCCGGATGTCAACACTGGACCTAGAGAAATGTCCTGGATGGCAGATACTTATGCCAAAACGTTTGGTATTATTGTTTATTAAATTAATTATTGGTTTCTTTTGGATTTTTAAAATGAAAAAACTCAGCTAACCTGTGTTGATGTTGAACAATTAATTAATGTGCTTTCATTTAATAATATTTCAATTTACTAGGAATGAATGATATAAATGCACACGGTATTTGTACCGGAAAGCCAATTAACCAGGGTGGAGTTCAGGGAAGAACAGAAGCTACGGGGCACGGAATATATTTTGCAGTTCTAAATTTTATATGTGAAGAAAAATGGATGTCTCAAATCGGCCTCAGCACGGGATTTAAAGGCAAAACTTTTATCGTCCAGGTTTCAAAATTGAAAATTCAATAGGATTTAAATGTATAGAAACAAACTCTTCAAATATTATTTATTTCAAGGGGTTCGGGAACGTGGGGCGTTTTGCCGCTCACTATTTTGTAAAGGCTGGAGCTATATTGATTGGGGTTATTCTACGAAAAGAATCTCTCTACAATCCAAAAGGCATTGACCCAGATGTAAAGTTTTCAATTATTTATTAATTTTTTTCATAAAAAACACGATTAGAGGCTGTTTAATTTTTTCAGGCTCTAATGAAACACATGGATGCAAAAAAGACAGCGGAAGGCTTCGCAGGAGCTGAAGTTTACAAGAAGGGAAATTTAATGTACGAAAAATGCGATATTTTCGTTCCTGCTGCTGGTGAAAAATTGGTCAAGAAAAAAGACGCTGAAAATATTCAGGCAAAGGTATTTTTCTCAAGAAAAAAAATGTGAATATTTATGTTAACGTATTCCATTTTTTAGATTATAGCTGAAGGAGCTAATGGACCTTGTACACCTCCAGCAGATGTGGTTTTCCAGGAAAGAAATATATTAGTGATTCCGGATTTATATATGAGTGGAGGCGGTGTGATAGTTTCTTATTTCGAGTGGTTAAAAAATATAAGCCACGTCTCTTTTGGAAGACTTCACTTCAAATATGAAGCGGAATCAAATTATCACATTTTAGGTTGAGAGGCGTTTTTTTATGTTGAAGATTTCAAAGTGTATTTTAAACTTTGGAAGAGTTTTCAATTGTAGAAGCCTTAATAATTTGAGATTCGAGTTAAAAAAAATAGAATTAAGACTTATTATGAAAAGAATAATTTACGACTAATTTAGATTCCGTGGAGCAATCTTTGAGAGAGAAAATGGCAGACATTAAAATCAAACCAACTGAGGCTTTCGAAAAAAGAATAGCTGGAGCAACAGAAAGAGACATAGTAAATACTGGTCTCGATCATTCGATGGAGCTTGCTGCTTATGTAATTTTGATTTGCAACATAATTTGTTTGTGTAATTAGTTCTGTAACAAACTATTTAATTAATTGAAAAAATGATGTTGTAGTGTATAATGAAATCGGCAGAAGATCTCAATTTGTGTCTGGATATTAGAAAAGCAGCCTATTGTTATGCAATTAAAAAGATTTTTAAGACCTACGAAGTTGCTGGATTAACATTTTAAAGATGGGAAAAAGTGCTTTTCTTTTTAATGGATTTTAAGTCAAAGTGAAGGGAGGCACAAGTCAATATTTTGACTCTGAAATGGAAGTTCACTATTATTTAAAAAATTCTAAGTAAAAAATATTTTTATTTATTTATCTATTTTTAAGAAAGAAATTGTCCTTTATATATAAAATGTACAGAACATTTGGTGGAAATATATAATTTTTTCTAGGTAATACGTCTTTTTATCCTCTGCGTTCAATGCAAGTTTAGACCTTTAATAATTCTTAGAATTTTTTTCAATAATTTATTTTGATACACATTTTTACGAGACGCGAAATAAATAATAAAGTTTTCTCAACAATGATTGACGTTCAAAATTATTATTCTATATCCATTGCAACAGCGTAAACATTTTAATAATTCTACTTTTACTTTTACATTGAAGTTTTACTCTTAGTTTCTCCAATTATTTAATCTTGGAATTATAATAAAAAATTTAATTTAGAATTGTAATTTTAAGAAATAAAGACAAATTTCTTAGATTAATCTGTCGATTTATTTAATTTAGTTAACTTCAATATTCATCATGCAAAAAGAAAATTTTAATTTGGCGCTATTTTCTCGGTTTGATTTCTGACTACGCACATCAAAAGCACAGTTTATTATAGTTATACTCTCTTATATGAAACACTTTATTTAAAAACGCTTAAGTACTTAAGTTCAGCCTTTCATTTTTCTAATTATATACAATTATAAATATAAATGTATATACTTTCGAAAAAAATAAAATTGTCACTGACATGTAGAGTTCTCAATTCGGTGGAGGTTCATTGTTCTCTGCGTCGTCGCGGTCTTTTCGCTCGTTATTTTTCGTTCAAAACGCCTAGTTTTCATCCATTTTAATGCAGAATAATAATCTAAAATTATTTTCCGCGTCGAACTTTGTATTCACACATGTTTTGAAAAAAATTCGTTGCGAAATACGGTCGTAAAGAGTCTCCAAAGTTTGTCGCTGCGGATAGTCGTCGTCGCGGAGTTTTGTTGTTAACGAATAGTGAAATCTATGTTTTTGCTGAATTCGGTAACTTATTTTTTATATTTTAGTTCTAGTTCGATTGGAACTACTGATTAGAGGCAGTGTCTCTTGAAAAATTTGCGAGGTTATGTGAAAAATTGTCATTCCCAAAATTCGCGCGAACTGTTAGAATTCGAACCACGTGTGGCGTGTTTAAATTTGTCAACTCGCTGTCGGTCACGTGATCAAATCTAAAACATAATATTTATTAAATTTTTGTGAACGAATTCGTGTTTAATCGTGAAACTATGGTAAATCAATAAAGGAATAAAAATCGGGAATGTTTCATGTGGAATATGAATAATTTTTAAAAAATATTAAAAATAATAAATGTGGTTACTAACTGATGAATAATTGAGAGTGCCAAATACTGTTTTCAGTGGAGGTTAGGTGACATTCTTTGACTTCAATTTGTAGCAGTTTTGGAAATTGGTGAGTCAACAAAAATATATTTATTTATTGCTTGTTATATTGCAAAATTTGATTTACTGTTTTTATATGTACTGAATAATACAATGGTATTGTGTAGAAAATCATGAAAATCGTGATGCTTAAAAAACAATTTCGTAGAAAAATTGCTATGAATAGTGATTGTTTTCTAGCAGTATTTAAAATTGGTTGTGTTTGCACTACTGGTACCAGTAAAAAAAATTTTTACTGGTACAGGCAAAAATTTTTTTCACAGGTGTTTTCGGATCTTTATCATATTTTCATAAAGATAATTATGAGGCGACATAAAACTTGTAAAAAGGAAAGTAATTCCAAAAGTTAAATAATTTCCACTGATACAAAACTTGGAAAGAGACTCGCTTCCAAATTGTTTTATTTATAATAATAGAATAATTCATTTTAAATAATTCTGCTAGTTAACAAACTTCCCTTCCGCATTCTTTTCTTTTTCTGTCTTTTCAATAATAAAATATATTTCTTTCAATAATTTTGGCTGTTCAAAAAAACTAAGTATGTAACTAAAATTATTCATAAGAGAAGAAATAACTCATATAATAATTCATATTTGAAAAATATACCTACCTTTAATATTTCAGTAACCACTTTACACTCGCATTATAACTGAAAGTATAGATTATCATTTTAACAATTAACGATTCAATATAGATTAACAATAATTTAAGACAATAATAGCACAAAATTGTGTGACCTACATTATTTCTGTGACTAACACACAGGGGTGCCTCAAATTGTGTAAATCAAAAATAAAGTTGATCATTTTAACATAACAAAATCGATATCTCGATAACTATTTGAGATATCGATTTGATAGTTTTCGATTCATTTTTCTAGCAAAAAATCTTATTGGAAACCAATTGAAAGCTTTATCGCTACAGGTACCATATTTTTGAGGTTTGCTGCACTAAGTTATTGTGTTCTTTGCTTAAGGTTGTTGATGCAAATTATACTTTCGGGTCCAGTGAAAATGAATATAATTAGATTATAATTGCTTCAGACGTTTCGCGACCCAATGGTGGCCCTTTTCAGTTATTTATTCTGAAACATTTTTAGACATTTGGGAAATATAATAAAATTTCAATGCTTAATTATTTGTGTAGATTTAGTGAACATCACAGTTGTAATTTTTTATAACGAAATGTCTAGGCACACCGAAAATTTTTTGACTACGCTCACCGAATCCCGGTGAACCTAGACACGGTCTTTTCATAAACATATCTTTGTTTAATTTTGATTTTTTGTACTTTAATTGGTAAATAATTCTTAGATATAATCTTTGATTCATTTGATATTAGCGATTAATTATCGAATAATTATTGAAGAGTGATTAGAAAAACCATTATAAAAATTATTTATTTTAGTACTTAGTGAATTTTACCTTAACTATGCTATAAACACGTGTGATTATAATTAAACTTTCATAATAAAAGATTGAAGATCGCTTTTTGTAATTACTCTTCAGTAATTAATCAATAATTAATCGCTAATACCAAAGAAATCTAGAATTATTTCTAAGAATGATTTACCAATTAGAATACGAAAATAATTAACCAAAGTTAACCAACCAAATAGCACAATTTTCTACTAAAATATGTAGTTCAATTTTCAACCCAAAAAGACGAATTTTCAACAAAACAGTTGAACTTTCAACCGAAAAGATGAGTTTTCAACCAATCAGTTGAATCTTTAACGAAAAAAGATGACCGGAAGAAATTTTTACCAAAAGAGATGAAGTTTCAAATCAAAAAGACGAAATTTAACATAAGAGTTGAATTTCAAATTCAAGAAAAAAACGGCGAATCGTTTTCGAAAAACTCTACTTTTTTCCAAATTTTTATTTTATGGATTGAAATGTTTATTTATTAAATTTTGATATGAAATTTTATAAATATAAAATTTTAAACTTTTTTTTTTAATATAAAATTCGCTTTTTTCTCGAATTTTCAACTACATATTGAAAATTCAACTATTAAAAATCGAAGAAAATTTAAAATTGAATTTTAAATAGTTAAATTTTGAATTAAATGTATTTTCAAAGGATCTGAAATATTAACCTAAAATCTTTGAAATCCTTTGAAATCCCTTCAAATGATTGACAACTATTAAAAATGTCTTGTTTTTTAAAACTAATTTGTATTCTAATCCTAATTAATTAAAATTCAACTGTTCGGGCACGGTCCCAAAACAAATAACTGTTTTAAAAAATAGAAAACACTTTTTACTGCACAAAATTTAATTTTGGACAGCACATTCTTTAAAAAAATTGAAAAAATTATAAGAGTAGCTTTTCATGTATTCATTTTTAGACTAAAAAGAAATATTTTCCCAATAATTATACCTACAAAACCACTATCGATTTCGTTTCTAGTATAATTTATATTTTATCTTCTAATTTAATTTTTTCAATAATATTTTATACATACATATACTCTATGCGCATAATAATATAATTTGTAGAGTGGGTAGAGGGGGAAATGAGCCGTCGAAATTTCAATACGAGTAACTGATTTTTTTTTGCAGTGTACGAATAACAACAGGACCTGGAAGAAAGGCTTGCACCTCTCGTTTTTCTTCTGAAGTCATTTCAGTGATGCCTCACGATTATTTTGAGGCAAAAAAATCGCTGGAGGGATTGTCGAATAAACTTAATTAAACTTAAAAAAAAAGAATTATTTATCATATAGTTTAGGAGATACAGTCTTCGGAATGTATATTTATCTAAAAAATTTGACAAAAAAATATTTATTTTTAGTTTTTGTGAAATAGCATATTTGCTCATATTCTAGGACTATTTTTGTCTACAGTGCACAGGAAATATGCTATTTCACAAAAACTAAAACTAAATATTTTTTTTTGGCAAATTTTTCAGATAAATATAACTTCTGAAAGCTGTATCTCCTCAATTATATGAGATAAATAATTTTTTTTTTTTGGTTTCCGGGGAATTTAATGGTAACTTCAATTGTTGGTTAGACCAATTTGAAGTACCATGCTGTGAAGTGAAGAAATATTGTTAAAACTGATGAAAACTGTAATTTTTCACACTTTTTCCTAAATTTTGATGGATCCCGGATGTCCAAAGAAGTTTAACGTTTAGATACTTTTTTCGATGACAAACTACAGAGTTTGAGCAACAAAAACACCTCTTTGGAGTTATTTTTACGAAAATATACATAATAACCTGAAAGTAAAAATGAATAATCAAGTTTATTCGATAATCCCGCCAGCGATTTTTTTTCTTTTTGGTCTCAAAATAATCTTGAGGCATCACTGAAATGATTTCAGAAGAAAAATGAGAAGTGCAAGCCTTGTTGAACCAGGTTGAACTCAATCCAAACTCCAAGCCCACTGTGAGATGTAGTTTCAACTATTTACGATGATACATTGCTGCACCAATTGGCACTTTCTGATGTAAACTTCCCCACGATTGGAGCAGTAGTTGAACATGATTATTATAACAAATGGAATTTATCATCAGAAATTTGCGTTTGCCTTAAGAAATTTTATATAAACCAACACAAAAAAATAGTTTATTAATGGTTTTGGACCCAGGGTACCATTTATACTCTTGTTTCGAAAGAAATGTCATCCGGCTCGTTGGTCTAGGGGTATGATTCTCGCTTCGGGTGCGAGAGGTCCCGGGTTCAAATCCCGGACGAGCCCAGTTCTGTTTTTTGGTATATTTTTTTATATTCAAAATACTTTTTTTTTGTTCTTCTCTCAGTCCCGCAAGTAATTTAACGAGTTTCGTTATTCTATCGTTTTGTGTTTTATTTTGGTACACGTGTTATTAAGTGTCATTTTGCATTTGGCACTTTCGTAAACAAGTGGTGATCATGTCTCTTTCATGGGATCCGTCAAAAAATCACAGTGATAGAGAGAGGTCAGTCTTTTTCATTTTTGTAAATTTTTCAAGTTCTTAAATGCTTTATTAACAAAAGTGCGTATGGATTTATGGTTATCTAATTGCGAGAATTGTGTATTTTATATTAAGTTAAATCCTAACCTCTAACATTTTAGAGCAGCTACTGATGAATATATTTTAAAGTCAATATTTTTAACCGAATCTGTTAGAAGTATGTTATTTTTGTAGGTCCACATTATTTTGTTTGTTATTTTCTTATTTTTAATTGATAGAAGTACGAATTTGAATAAAAACTCTTAAATAACGTACAAACTCGCTCTTCGAATTTAAAACAAGTTTGTTTATATTTTGGTCGTATATTTTGGAAAACAAAGAATCAAAAACTGATTTGAATTTATATTGTTGTAGCAATTAATTTATAAACGGAGCACTTGTTTGCCGAGTGTATTATTATTTCATTGCTCTAGTTTGTGTTATAGGTTAACCTCAAATTTTATTCGCACAAATTTCTTATTTCTTTTGTCAACATTTCTTATTTCTGGTTAACTAAAAGTATTTTGATAAAGATTTTGAAAAAGAAAGAATAATTATTGTCATTATTCATATTGTTAGTCTTTATTTTTGTAAATTTAAACTGTTTTAAAGATAAAAAAAGCAAAATATACCAAACATATGGAACGCTCAGATTTGTTGAAAAAAAAAAGATCCAAAAGAAGGAATTAATAGTAAATTACTTTTTTCTTTATATTTGTAAAGTTAATTTTTTAATTATTGTTATTTCAGATTGACTTTACTCCTGTTTGAAAGAAGCTAAAATTGCCCTTACATTATTTCCGATTAAGAATTTTTCATATTATTTTAACAAGTCTGACAAAAGAGGCTAAAAAGTTATTGTTTCCACTTTGGGTCACTATTTTTTCACGTTTCCCACATTTCTTGCAAGTGTGAAGGTTTATAATTACTAATTTTGAATTGGGCACTATAAGCTTGAGAATTTCAATATAAAAGTGAAATAGTTTATTAAAGTGAAAAATTGAACTATTTTAGATCGAAAGCCTTAATAATAGAACCATAATAAATTGAAAACGTTGAAAATTGAGAATTTAAGATTATAGCTTTCATAATTATTGCGATAACAATTGAAACTAATTTTAAGAGGTTGCGAAATCAATGTTCTTAAAGTTCTGAATGTTCAAATGATCCAAATTTTTTACTGATGGCTTTGTAAACTAGAAACAATGCTGACATGTTTGTTCATTTATATTGGGAATAATAGGTTATCAAAAGAAACTTATAATGCATTATTTAAAATTGTAGTTGGAATAATATTTTTGAATAAAATAGAAGCGGGGAAAAATATTTCGTTCATTTGAACGTTCAGAACTTCAGGTACATGCGAAATCAACAGAAACTGTCTATAAAATCAGAAAGGTGCACTAGTGACGCGGAAAATTTGAATGCAAATAATTGTTGGACAATTTAAAACAGACATTATTTGAAATCTAATCATTTTTAATATCAAATAAATTCGGAGAGTTATTGTATTAATTAATTTTATTTAATTGCTTTTTCTACTGTTTTTATCGAAAAACTGATTATTTTATTTTTGTACAGGTGGATCTGCATTTACCCCTTGTACTTAAACAGCAAAAAGACAAGAGGAGAAGGTCGAAAGTTACCAAAGGATAAGTGTGTCGAAAATCCAACGCATCAGGAAATCAGGGACGTTTTGCTATCAGCGGGTTTGAAAGTTGGAGTTGAAAACAAGCTCCATCCAAGGGAACGAAGCAAGGAATTATTGTATCGAGGCCGAATCAGAGTGCAATTAAAAAATGACGATGGCACTCCAGTTAATCCAGATTTTCCGTCACGGGACTCCGTTCTACTTCATTTAGGTACCTTAATTCCCAAGCTGAAGACTCGACAAAGCAAACAATCCTCTGGGGAACAATCTTCACAAACACCTTCTGCTTCAAAAAAAGGAAAAGGCAAGGGGCGAAGGTAATCAGTTTCAAAGAAGAGAGTCGCTTAAATTTCATATTTAAGTAATGGTATTCCTGTACATTTTTTGATCATGCAATTTATTTGGAAAGAGAATATTTGGAATTCTGGTTATCGCAAATTTTTTAGCTCAATATTTGTCATGAGTTTGATGTCTAATGGAAATAAAAGTTTGTAATAAGTTGAACAAATTTTTGTGCTTATTGATCATTTTAAGACTGGAAAATTGTACAATTTCAAATATCTCTTATTTTAGGTGATAAAAGTTAAACAAATATTAAGTGGGAACTTGGGAAATTTAAACGTTCAAATTGTTCACAAATTTTATACAAGATCTTAATGATTGTTGCATAATTGTAATAAATAATTTATTTTCCATTTCTAAATTTTACTTGATTGTCCATGGAAACTTATGATAGATTAAAAATGCAAATGACGAATTAATAAATAATGTATGTACATCGTTGTTCTAGATCTGAATAACATAGAGACTAAATTTTCAGAACTTAGATAGGTTTTATTGTTTTTATATCTAAAGTTGTTTTCTCTGTGACTTTTTCTACTGATTTTTCTTTAGGCTTGATTAATTTGACTCCAGGCTTATCTTCTCGTTTCTTCAAAGGTTTCTCTAACTCTTCTCTCTTCTCTAACTCTTGCTCTAATGTTTTATCCTCCGACTTCACCAAAGTTTCTATTTCTTTTTCGACTGCCTCTTCAATTATGTTTACAGTAGCTTCGGCATTGGCTTCAAAATCTATAACTTCATCTGGTAATTCTTCCGAATTCTCGTTTGCTTCTCTTGGAAATATGCTCTTACCCACTCTGTCTCTGAGAGATTGACGAGTGAGTTTCATTAAAGCTCCAGATCTTTGTCCAATTTTCTTCGCCCCAATTTTTCTTGGTGCTCCAACTATCAATTCATCATCAGAACTTTCTTTCAAATTGGGATAATTATTTTCCCGATTTAAACGGGAGGCACCAACTGTTGGAGAATTAGGTCTCGGAAGCATGGGTAAAGAGAATTGTGAATTGATTAAGTAACCATTCGAATTAGGAAGATATTGAGCACTGAGACCTAGTGGAGAGTTGAAAGTTGCCCTTTGAGGAGCACCAAGATTCGTTTCAGGTGTAGCTAAACCAACTTGTGGATAGTTGAAATCAAATTGAGATCTAGCCATTCCAACTTGCTGTGATTCAAATTCACGTTGTTGTCCTGACATTCCTGCTACTGCCAACTGAACACCTTGTTCTACTAAAGGCTGAAATATTCCTATTACAGAAGTGACAGTTTGTGGAATCCAGGAAAGTCCCAAGGTTCCAATCCTTGGTCGAAAAGGTGCCCCTGCTATAGTTTCATCATCTGCTTGAAGTTCAGCATCACTGGGTGGAGGTGCAGCCTCGTTCATAATTTCCAAATCATTGGGATCATTATTACTGTTCGAATTTGATCTTGCAGCTCCTAAAATTTGCTGTCTGGGTTCGCCAATCTATAAAATTAATCGTTTCGTTTTTAGTATTTAAACTCGGTTGAAGAGTAGTTTGATGGTTTGAAAATTAATCAGATATTTTGACACTGTAATCTCTTTTGATACTCACTTGATGTCGTGGAATTTGAAATCTTCCCACGGCGTTGGAAATGCCTGTCACTGATCTCTGAGCCAATGCAGCTGCCAGATCATTAAGCGTATACAATTTAATTTGAGGTAACGATGTCTTCGGAGCAGAATCTGTAGTCTTTTCCTGGTACGTGTAGCCTGGCTGAACAGGTAAACTAGCACCAACTATATCAGAATCCGTATTTTTTGTATCATGAACTTTTGGATCTGATTTTCCACAATCCCTCCTACAATTAGCTGCACCAACTATATCCGATGTTTTCGGTGTACCGACTACTTTAGCCTTCTTCTTTGCTGCCCCAACTATATCAGAATCCGTATTTTTTGTAGCACCAACTTTTGGATCTGATTGTCCATAATCAGTCTTACAATTAGCTGCACCAACTATATCCGATGTTTTTGGTGTACCGACTACTTTAGCCTTCTTCTTTGCTGCACCGACTATATCAGAATCCGTATTTTTTGTAGCACCAACTTTTGGATCTGATTGGCAACAATCACTCTTACAGTTAGCTGCACCAACCACTTTTGACTGAGTGGCTCCAACAAGGTTACTCCCGGCTTCAGAAGAAGTAGATTTATAAAGTGAATCTCCAACCAAACTTTGCGTTTGTGGAATAGGAATTTGAATCCTTCCTATGGCTTCAGCGATATCAAAGAAAGGCTGAGGGTTCAGCATTTGTCCCAGAGCTACGGAAGAATATTGAGGTTGTTGTATTTGTTGTGATGCACCCAAAAATCTGGAATTAGTAGAAAACTGAGGTAGTTGCAGTTGAAAATTTCCCAAAATTCCTCTCGGGTCGGCAGATACGCCCAAAGGTTGTTGCCCTTGTGAAGAACCTAACATTCCTCTAGAATCAGTAGAAAATTGAGGTAGTTGCAGTTGAAAATTTCCTAAAATTTCTCCCGGGCCGGCAGATACGCCCAAAGGTTGTTCCACTTGTGAAGAACCTAACATTCCTCCAGAATTAGCAGAAATTTGAGGCACTTGCAGTTGCAAAGAACCCAAAAATCCTCTCAGTTCAGAAAATGGTTGTTGTGCAGCACCCAGCATTCTCGATTGGGCAGAGGAACTTTGAGGAAGTTGCAATTGTTGCAAAGTATCTGAATTTCCCCTTGCATCTGCAGAAAATCTTAGTGGTTGTTGCAATTGTGGTACACCCAACATTCCTTTTGCCGATGCAGAAATTCCTTGAGGTTGTTTTAATTTTGGTGGCGCACCTAAAATTTCTTTCGATTCAGCAGGTGAGACTTCAGATTTCTGTAATTCTTGTGCAGAACCCAAAATTCCTTCAGATTTAGGATATGTGTTTGCAGGTTGAACTGGTCCAGATTGTGACTTTCCAAATACACTACAAGGACACCAAGGATTTTCCTTAGCAGCTCCTACAGTAGGATCTTCGGATTCAGTCTCTGATTCAGTTGAAGCCAATTTTGGAGGTTCCAGCTTGCCTGATCGAGGTGGTTCTTGTAAATCTGATTTGCTTGCTCCTACCATCTTCTCACTAGGCTCACATGGTTGTTTTAATGGTGATCCTGTTAAAGGTCCTCCACCCATAAAGTACTGTGCGATTCGTTGAACGTCCTCTGAAAATTTTGAAAGATAATGGAAAGTTATGAAAATAATCCTAATACCAAATACCAAATTTTTACAAATGAAAATAATATTCTTTTACCTTCTTTGTATTTTCGCCGAGATCCCAGGAGACAACGAACCGATCTTTCTTCTCCCTCAGCAGCAGTCTTCGCCTCAAGTTGTTCACCTTCTTGCGCCATTCGTTTCATACATTCTGCGCCTGAAATGAATTAAATAATCGATTCATTCGCCTTAAAGAAATTATAAATCTCGTTTCATGCAAACTAAATTATTTTTAAAAATGTTTTTAATTTAACGGAATTCAAAGAAATTCACATTTAGAATATTGGAAACTTTTACAGGGTGTCCACCTGACCGGGAATCAGAAAAATTGGCTAAAAGATTTATATAATTCTGAGTTGGGGCAGGGAATAAATAAACGAACTATAAAAAAATTTCCGTGAAGAACTATAATTTTTACTTTGGGACAGGGAATTTTAGTGAAGGATTATAATTTTGAACTTGGGACAGGAAATTCCAGTAAAGAAAATTGATTCTGACAATTAAAAAATTATAATTTTCAATTTAGGTTCACCTTAAAACTGGAAATTTCGTTAAGAATTATAATTTTTATTTTATAGCACAAGGAGTTTCTGTAAAGAATTATAATTTGACTAAGAACAAGAAATTGTTGACATGGAATGGAAATTCAGGAAAAGAATTTCAATTCTGATTTAGAAGAAGGTTTTTAAAAAAATCCCTGGTCGAAGTTAGAATTCGTCACAATTTGAAACTTCCCTCTTCCAAATTTCGGAAAAGGGGAGTTACTATATTTTTAAATTATAATAGAAAATTTGGTAAATAAATATATTTCTGACTTGGAACAGAGAATCTTGGTAATTAATTAAATTGTGAGTTAGTATAGGGAATTTTCTAAGAGAATGATAATTTGGAGTTTGGACGGTAAATAAATAAATTAAATATAAAAAATATTCCTGTAAAGAATTATAATTTTGACGTTGGAACAGAGAATTTCGGAGAGCAATTTCAATTCTGAATTATAAAAAGGGAATTTACAAAAACAATCCCTGTTCCGAGTCAGAATTCGTCAGATTTTGAAAATTCCTAGTTCCAACTCAGAATTTGTTTGAATTTAAAAATTGTTTTTTTTTGCAAATAAAAATTTGCCAGAATTTTAAACTTCCTTTTTTTCAATTTCTAATTTTTTGAATTATAATTTAGACTTTGGGACAGGAAATTCCCGTAAAGAATTATATTTTTCACATTCGAACAGGGAATTTCCGTAAAGTATTATAAATTTAACTTTGGAACAGGGGATTTCCATAAAAAAATTAAAATTTCACTTTTAAATAGGGATGATCCGTAAAGAATTATAATTTTCATTTTGGAACAGGGGATTTACTTAAAGAATTATAATTTAGGCTTTAGGACAGGGAATTTTCGTAATGAATTATTATTTGACTTGGAACAGTGAATTTTTGACATGGAACGGGAATTTTGGAAAATAATTTTAATTCTGATTTAAAAGAAGGGGATTAAAAAGAATCTCTTTTCAAATTCAGAATTACATATAATTCTTTTCCAAAATTCCCTGTTCCAAATCAGAAATATTCTAAATTTTTTAAAATTAACCGGGAAAAATGAACAATTAACCGGTAAATGACCGGGTTTTGAAAGTCATCCATCGGGTAGTAGACACCTTGTTTTAAATTTGAATGATCTCAAACGTCAAAAGTGATGGTGTTATAATTTGAATTTCTTCTGATTGAAAATGATCCAAATTTTAATTTACGTACTTAATTAATACTTTCCACTTTTTATTTTTTTCAAATGAAAAGCTTCCAAATTGGGATCATTTCAAAATGAAGTTTACAAGTTTGAATTCTGTTTGGATGAAAAATTCTAATTATCATTTATGTATTGAAAGCTTTCACGTTTTCACTACTTTCACATTTGTATTGTTCGAATTTTAATCGGTCTCAAATTTAAAGCTTTCAAAATTGAATGCTTTATACCTAAATGTAAAAACTTCTAAATTAAGATTTTTTCCAAATTAAAGATTTTTTAAAAATTTAAATTTAAAATTGATCAATTTAAAGATAATCCTTTACAACTCTTGGGTATTATAATACAATATCTTTACAAATTTATGTCATTTTTAATTTAGTAAACAATTTAAAAAATTAAGACTTCTATTTTTTATCAATCGAAATTTCAAAATATTTTAGAATTTGGTTAAATGGTTTTAGTTAAAAGCATACCAATTTGAAGGATTTTAATTTAACATAATTTGGTCTTAGAATTTGTATAGTCTTCAAAAAATAATCCAAATATGGATGGCTTACAAATATGAAAATTTCTATGCATTCATAAATAAAAACAAATAAAAAAAAATGGAAAATTATTAATCTACTCGTACGACTAAATTTAAGAGATTTCATTTTTTGAGAAATTGTTAATAATCGAGAATGATAAAATCATTTAAATACTTAATATTAAATCATTTGATCATAAAAGATTTTATTGCGTATAAAATATATTTTTTCATTTTTAAAATATCACTTTACCTTTTTTATCATCACCAGTAATAGAACATTCACATTTTCCGTCCTTAATTATTGTTTTTCCATTGCATTTGTTGCAAAGATCGGTGCAAATTTGTATATCCTCAGAACTGATGGGGTTTCCGAAAGCTGTAAATGATATTTTTTAAATTTTCAATGATAACCCTCACATAAATTTAAAGTTACAAAATTAAATTAAAACGCTGCAAATTTTTGTATTAGATTTTATTCAAGAGCATGAACATTCTTAGACGTTCGATTTTGAAACCTCTGAATTTGATCATTTTTAAATTATAGAACAAATTCATAGCAAAAGATTCAATTTTTATTTCTTTTTAAAATAATTTCCAAATTAAAGCTGATAATTTATTTTATTTTAATTAACTGGCTATCTGGAAGATCCGCAAATGTTTTAAGTGCCTGAATTCGTATGGATTTTAATTTTCAGCGACAATATTGAGTTTCCAAAAAATGAATTATTATCTAATTATTTGAAGGATTTTTTAAATTCTTAAAAAAAATTCTTCAAAGATTTTTATAACTAGCTTTAAACCCCATAAAATTAATTAAATTATTCAAACGAATGTAATGAATCTATGAAATTGTTAAAAAATTGAACAGATGCTCACTATCTCACTTGATAAAAGATCACTTTGTTTTTATTAAGTGTCATTGCGGAATTTATTTTTATTATAAATGTTTCACTTTTTTAACACTTGACCATACACAAGATTTAACACTGATTCTATAAATATTTTATTAATACATAGAAAAACGTCGTTTTCGTCGATGCAATATTTTTATAAGTTGGAATCTTACCCTGGAAACTCAGACATAAAAGTACAGCCAAAATTTGAGATCGCGCAATCATTTTGGCTGTCTTCCTGTGAATTAAAAAATTTGGACACTAAGGGCTTCGACGCCCAATTATTCTTTACTGGAGGCGAGAGCAAATGTATTCATGATTATATTTTGAGGATTTATGTTTTTCGATCAAGAATCCGCTGACACTTTGTATGAAAAGTTATGCAATTTGTTAAACAGGTGGTGAAACGAGAATCAACGAAAACATAAATGATCATAAACAACGCTTAATTATATAACTTGGATTTATTATAGTCTTTGGCAAATCAATTTCAAGAACTGGTGAGGAAAATTCACAAGAATTTTTGCAAGTTGTAACAGTTTAAGAAATTTTAATTAGTGATCTAAAATACATTTTAAGCATTAAGTGAGGACAATTATTATTTTAAGAAGATATTTTTAAAAATATTTTCTTAATGTGTTTATTTATTGATTTTAAATAACCGAGATACGGGAAAATGTATTCAACTTCCGCAATCATTGTGCATACGTAAATTGTGTTAATGTCATTACTTGTGCGAAACCAGTTGAACGTGCGAAACACATATTAAAGGGATTTGGTAAATATTTATTCATGGTGCCGAAATATGAACATTTACGATTTGCACTCGCAAATTGGATTTTCGCATTCCCATATATCGCAAAGTAAAATTTACTGCGTTATCGTGAGGGGTACTGCGAATTTATTCTAGATATAAATTTTTATTCTGAGGGACTAATCATGAGAAATAAGTTTTTCTTATAATAACTTAATATCGCTGTAACTTATTTAACAAAATTGTGATTTATTTTTGCTGAGAAAAAGTCAATAGTGTCATACATAGATTTTTTAAACCAGGGTGTCTAGCGTTCTGGAAATCCTTGAAAACCTGGAAAAGTCCTTGAATTTTGGTCATAGTCCTGAAATTTTTATTACCTTAAGGGCATGTCTAACAAGAGTCATGTGACGAAACTATAGTAGTGCTCGATTTTATTCTTTATTTTTGGAACGATTTACTCTTTCTATAAATAAATAAAATATCGCTCTGAAACTTTAAGAAATGCAAAAGGAAACAGTAACTTACGTTTGTATACATCATTTGGGTGGAAATTTGTAAAAAAAATTTCTCGAAGAAATTAAAACTGGAGCAACGTCAGAATTTTTTTTCAGACAACTTATATCCACACGAAATGAGATATCGAGTTGGAATTTTCGGAAATGACATAAACAGCACTAAGGAACGTTTTCACGGTCCTAATTATTTGCTCTTGAAAAGAAAAAATTAATGAAAAACTAAATTTAAGAATTACCGACCATGCTGTAGAAACCGTGAACAACATTCCATTCTCGCAACCGAGTTTTTTTATGGTTACGATCGATTAGGATCCTCATGTCAGCCCGAGACCTGTCACTTACTGTCATTGTGAACTCGTTATGTAGGCCGTCGCACGGTCGGTAATTCTCCAAATTTAGTTTTTCATTAAAATTTTTTTTTCAACTGCAAATAATGAGGACCATAAAAAAGGTTCTTTAGTGCCGTTTATGTCATTTCCGAAAATTTAATTCCGATATTGCATTTCGTGTGGATATAAAATGTTTGAAAAAAAAATTCTGACGTTGCTCAAGTTTTAATTGCTTCGAGAAATTTTTTTTACAAATTTCCACCCAAATGATGTAAACAAACGTAAGTTACTGTTTCCTTTTGCATTTTCCAATGTTTCAGAGCGATATTTTATTCACAAAAAGAGTAAATCGTTCCAAAAATTAAAATTAAAAATGGGACATTAGTTTGGTCACGTGACTCCTTTTAGACATGCCCTTAAGAGCTACGAAAATAAGACTACTCATAAGGAGTCTCGTATTCAAAGGGTTGCAGTACAGAACTACATAATCAGCATTTTTAACGAAAACGGGTTTATCGAATAAAAAATTCTTGAAAAATCAAATACGCATTGTGGTAAAAGGATTTTTTCAAAATATAATTTTTTGATATAATAATTTGAAACAAATTATTTAAAATATTAGTTACAATTTAGTTGCAATTTTTAAGTACTAATACTCTTTTTCAAAATTTAGCATTGCTATTTCTTCAACTTATTTTAAATTTAATCAATTTAATGGAAAAAAATATTTTTTAATATATTTTTTTTTATTGTTAGCAAAAAATGTCTCTGATACTCAAAATTCTCAGGCAATTTTTTTTGGAATTGTCAATTGGAATTGGAATTAGAGAAGAATCTCTAATCTCACATTAATTTTGGTTTTTTATTATAATCTTTCAATATATTTATTCTTACAATCAATATGTGATTCTACACAATTCTCTTCGTGGATTTTACTTCCCTTTTTAACTAATTTCTCCTTATCATCTACTCAATAAATTTAACAAAATATTATTTAATGACACTCTCGCAAAGGCAAATCTTTCAAATTCGTTTTATTAAGTCTAGGTCGCTATTCGAAGCTGCCTACTCTCTAAAATTCTATAATTCTCAACTCTCAGTAATTTTATTTGATCTTACATTACAGGAGCACTGTACTTACTCTATTTCGCCTATCTTACTTTGTTTTCGAAATAATTATTTTATTCGCAAAATTATTTTACCTTTTCGACAATTATTTCATTTTCTATACCAATATGGATCCGTCTTACAGATCCAATCTCTATTCTACCTTTATTAGGTTAAAAGCTAAGAAGATAAAGAAAGTTGCTTTTCTTTTGTGCAACTTCTAAGAAAAATCTTCTACTATAATTCTGATTCCTCTGGGGATCAAAAACCCTCACTCGCCTACATACAGGTCCGGAAACTCTAGTGGAGGTGATGTAGTGAAAATGACTCGCGATTTGAAGCTTTGCGTATTTCAGAAAGCAGCCACCGCACGTGGGGCGCAGTGATCCTAAAGTAGCGCGAAATTTAAATATTAATAAAAGATACTTCATTGAGAAGTTTATTAATAAATAAATTCATCGCATTATGAATTATTATTATTATCAATATATAAATTTTACATTATAATATCAACATATTTATTAATGAAAACATAATTTT
>JAUMHM010000049.1:24628316-24644082 GCA_032362435.1 Melikaiella ostensackeni
CATTTATTTTTTTTATGTTGATTATAGGACACTTCACTATTTCCAATTGTCCAAGTGCTGTTCACAATTTTCTTTTTTTCGAAGTGTAATTCGCCTGGACTAATACTCATGGCATTTATGAATAAAACCAAAAAATTCTCAACTGAGCAATCTAAAGGTACTAAATCACAAGGTGATCTTGAAGCTACCACCTCAAGACATTATTGTAAAAGAGACCCTAATTCATTCTGCTACGTATGCAGTGAATTCTATCTACCAAAAACTCTTAGGACAATTTCTAAGCAGATCAGAACGATTAACAAAGATTGTTATGATCTCACAATTGCTGATGATCAGGATAAAGAATGGGTGCCACATAAAATATGCGATTATTGTAGATCACAATTGACTGGTTGGCATAAAAGTGAAAATATTGAGGATCTGAAATTAAAAAGTCCAACTTTATCGGGCAGAATCCACTTTTGAAGAGGATTGCTATCTCTGCAAGAACGATGTCACTGAATTCAACAAAAAAAAATAGAAGAAGAATTGCTTACGTCGATGTTCCGATAGTAATAAGACCCATCAAAATGTGCAATACAGATGAGCAGGGTATTGAAGGAATCGGATGTATTTCTTTTCGGGAAAGTTTAGAGATCCAAGAAGACGCTAGGGGAGAAGAATGCTCCAGTGAATCTGACATTGACGACAAATATATAGGAAGGAAGGAAATGAAAAGAACTTGAATTGAAAGAAACGTGCTGTGAATTCGGACTCAGGAACCCAGAAAACATAGGATACGACCACTTTGCATTGAAAAAATACATGTTCCACATGAAATTACCAATTTGCTATGTTTTTTTGAGGTTAGAGACGAAGTATGACGTCATAAAACCTAATCGACTCCGGATTCGCACTCAGCGACCTCGAAAACATAGAATATGGCCACTTTTCATAGACGCGAATCATGTTTCACCTGGAATCAGCGATTTTTCATGTTTTTTAAGGTTAGGGACGAAATGTGACGTGATGGAGCCAAACCAGATTCGGATTCGGTGACCTCAAAACCGTAGGGTAACCCTATTATGGTTTCTAAGACTGACAACTTTTTTTTGTGGAACTGTGAAATTTATGCTCTTGGTTAAAAATTCATCTTTTTGGTTAAATTTCAGTTAAAGATGCATCATTTTAGTTAAATATGATTCACTTTCTTCAAAAATGTAAACTTTTTTGAAATTAATTTTTTCTGGTTAAATTTTTCTCTTCAACTGAAAAGTAACTATTTCCATTGAATATTTCATTTTTTCAATTAAAAACTCATCCATTTGGTTGAACAATTAATTTTTCAACTCTAAATGTACCTGTTGAATTTTTGGTTAACAACTGATCTTTTTTAGGTAAAAATCTATGTATTTCGTTCAGAATTTGTCTTTTTTGGTAGAAATTATTATTTTTCATCAAAAATTTATCTTTTTGGATCAAAATTCAAGTACTCAAATTTTTAAATTCAAAATTGTGCACTTTGAAAAACTTTATTTCATGTAATGACTTATTTCCTCTCTCCACCTGATGAATGTATCGGTGAAAATAAATTAGAATTTTTTGAGGAAATGATCCTTGAGAAAACACTATTTTTCGCCTTATAAATGCAGTTTGAAATATGTTTGATTTAATCAAAACTTTCAACTCTTGTAAAGTGGAACAGTGGAATTCGATATATGTATTAGAGTGAATATTCATGATTCAAAAAATCTGCCCAGAGACCAAATAGATACGGAAGCTCTCCTTTCTTTAGCGGATGACCTGATAAAAAAATTGGTACCATTAGTAGGTGATCGTAGTATATTCTGCAATAAATATAAGCTAAACATTTTGCAAGTTGCGGACCCAGAAGGAAACATTAACCAGAATAATGACGTCACAAATCCTAGTAGTATCTCAAAAGAACCTGCTCCTACTACGATCTGTTCATCAAACAATTCCAATGATCCTTCTGTAGTAGCTCATTTCGAAGCACCTGTATCAAGTTCATCAAATTCTCGAGAAAAAAATCTACAGTCGCATCGAAAGGTGAAAATTTATTATCATGGAAGAAAAAAAGAATCGGAATTAGAATCGGAAATATTATTTTCAAACAATTACAACTTCTACAGAATTTTTGCCCTGTCTCAGTTTAAAAAAAATTCTTTCCTTTTTCAATGTTTTTTTATAAGTATATTTTGTTTCTATTTCAGAATAATTTTTTTATCAATGTGTGGATTAAAATCAAATATCGAGGCAAGAAATAAAGTCGATAGTAGTTGAGAATGTTCAGAAATTATGTTTTATATTCTGAAATTTTGCTGCCTATAAGAAGGCTGCCTTACTGACACGTATACAGGTATACGATTGTCTAATTAGATGATTTTACAGTGAAAAAACGTTGGATTTTATTTCACTCATTTATTTTTAAATTTGTAGAATTTTTAAATTTGCCAGAAGGTAGCTACATGAGCACAATTTTAAGCAGTTTGAGAGAGGAAGAGATTTTGTATGAGTTTTGAAATTTGCAAACTCTAAATCATTCTATATTATCCTGCCTCATGATTGACAAAGCTGCAGAAAACGATCCAGATACGAAATGAAGTCAGAAGTAGTTCATTATGATGTTTTGTGGGAAAATATGATTTTTTAATGCTAACTTTCATTTTCAGGCTGTAACCATTAATTGTTATTGAATTTTCTGCAAAAACACAAGGATGATATTTCACCTAGCTATTTGTTTTGCAGAATTTATGGCAACACTTTTCAAAAATGGGCCTTGGAAGCTGCACAATTGTTTCCGGAAGGAAAGGAGAATGTTTCTCATACAAGGAGTGTCAGCAGCTCAGGCAAGGCATGTGGTAAAGGAATTTTTTATGAGAGGTACATGAACCAGAGAACATTGTACAAAAACTTGGCATGATACGACGCAAGAATAATGAATCAGATAACGGTAAATATTATTTTTATGATTCAATTTTGCACTGCTATTGATATGTATACCTGAGTAAAGCCTAAAAGAGGTTTTTTTCTAAGACACCCCTTCAAAATGTTCGTTTTGGTGTCGAAATAACTTTTGGCAGAATTAAAAAAAAATATTTAGCGGTCCCTCAAGTCGCTTCTTGTAAATGAAATTTTTATGTTATGTTTACCGGTTTTCAAAAATTAAATACATTTTTTCAACGTTTACAAAAATTCGAGTGAGGTATTTGAGTGAAAAGAGTACATTTCATGCCTGTTAAAGTAAAAAAATCCATTAGCAGCAGATATTTGGATAAAATAAGTATTTTATTTTCAGAAACTCTCGTGAAAGACCCCTCAACACTTTTTTTATCTTCAAAGGATCAGAAGACCTTTCGTCACAAAAATAAAGAAAATAAACCTTTTTTAGATCACCATAATGTGTATATATATATATTCTCTTTTAATTGAAAAGAAAGATTATTGATAAATTCCTTGACAATATGTCTTCTATTTGGTTTTAACGCGGATAGATGAGCATTTCGGGGATGGATCTGCAGAAGATTTACAATGGCTGCAGCATAATGACAATGGAATGGAAACAAGGGAAAGGTGGAAAAAAACGGTTCGGGCAAGATTTCGCCAAGAAAAGGCTCTCACAATCGAACAATATTGCAACATATATAAAGCCCCAAAACGTCCATTTCGACAAGCTTTGGTAAAAAAATTTAGTCTAATATTAATAATTGTACGTAAATTTTGAATTTTACTTTTGAGAGAATCAAATTGATAATGAATTTCTTCACAGATTGACATTGATTTCAATTCTACGTTTGCGAGAAATCTTAACTTATTCACGAAGTGGCCAGCTGTTTCTCAAAAATTAATAGCTATTGCTCAGGCTCGTGAAGAAATTGATATCGAACAACTATTGAAAAAAAATGTGCCTGGCATCAAAGAAGGTAAATTTCAGGCTGCTAATACCAATTTCGAATACTTTCAAGCCTGTTTTTTATTTTTAGTAAGTGGTATTTTTACAGGCAACATTGATGCTCTAACCTTATTGCTATTGCCTTTCATGCTAGAAATCAGTAATTTCAAATCAAAGAAGTCTGGAGATCATTGGAGAACTCCTACACAAAAGGTTCAAAAGGGTTTCTTAATTCTCGTGAAGACAGATGATAACAAAGTGTTTTGTCATCCCGAAATTCGAGATGATTAGTAAAATACTTTTCATAAACTTGGTTTGTCGTCTCGAAATTTAGGGACGACTAATCCATTTTCCTTTCCAGCTTCGCCAATTTTTCGGGACGACGAGTTGCAGCTATATTATGAATATATATATATATATATATATATATATATATATATATATATAAGATAAATTGATTTGCTGTGTATTCATAATAGCGTAACTTGTGAGTAACTTGTGAGCGGTAAATCAGCTGCTAATTTTGAAGCTAATAATGGAGTGTTTTCTGATAGTTTTTAGTCAGTAACTGAGGTTACAAAATAACCTCATTCATGAATTTGATATGATAGTATATAATAACAGAAAATATGTTGTACACATTTCAGACTATCGAGGAGTTACCAGAAGTGTTACGAGGAAGGAAAATAACACTAGATAGGTACAAATTACCTAACCAACCAATTCCTATTCTTATTGGTTCGCTTGACAATATTGTCAGCTCTCAGGTCATGGTATATCAGCACTTTCATTCGCTGCCTACTCCATTAAAAGCGATCGATATTTGTTACGAGACATTTTTTGTTTTGAATGCGGCTTATCTCAAGGAGAGTGCACATATCTGGACTCTTTTTAGAACTCTATATATGAAATGAAACATGAGTCTACGAAAAATTATACTCGTGTGAACAAATTGAGGTGCCTGTTAGAGAAGCAAATTCTTATCAGAAGTATATGTACTCCAAAGGCATTATAAAAACTCGAATTTTGAAGAAATCATTTTTTAAACTACTATTTCTGCTCTTTGCTTTTCAAATACATTGAAATGATTTGCTTGAAATTCGCTTATTCAACAGATTTTGTAAATACTACGTATTACATTTAAAACATTTTTACAATTTCAAAAACAACGATGTTTATAAATGCAATGGCGGATCTTGCGAACGTATTTACAATAACCTGAATTCTTTTCGAAAGCATCTAAATTTAATTCATTATGCTGATCAAAAAATAGCTCAAATACTGTTCCTCGAGAAAACTTTGCTCAGGAAGAAGTTTATGTGCAAAGAAATGTGGATAGTTCCACATCTGGTATGAATACAGTGATAGGTGACACTGTAAATACAACATCCCCACTTCATGAGAATGAACCCGATGACCAGATTGAGGAAATTGATTTATTATTAGAAGCTAAATCGCTTGTATCATCATTGTATGATCATTCTTTTACACCTAGAAACGTCATTCAAATGGTTTTCGATGGTATTAATTTATTTCTAGAAAATGCATATCAACCATTTCTTAAACAAAAATTGCACTCCGATTTGAATTCAACTCAGCAGGGCATTATTTCTGATAATATTTGCACTCAGATTAACAAAATAGTCGATAACATTTCTAATCCTTTTAGGTCCTTAGATTCCGGATACAAGAGGTTGGCTTGTTTTGAAAAAAGTGTTTCTTGCATTGAACCAACTAAGCACATTTTAGGGCCTGAAATTGTGGAGAAATATGTTGACAGTCAGGTAATATCTAAACCTGCAGATGTTGAAGCACAATTAATTCCTTTGAGAAAAAATTTAAAAGCAATTCTAGAGATTCCTAATCTTCTTCAAGAAATGAAAATTTCATGAAACAATTATCAAGTGATGATTCATCAATTACTAATATCATTCAAGGAAAACTAGGGAAGGATATGCTGAAAGATTTTGATGTTATTTGTCTGTTCATATCCATTCTGACTTACTGAATGCTCCAGAGCTAATTTCCCGTGCAGATTATGCAAAGTCTCAAAAAAAATTATCAAGAAAATGTGCGTAGAAAATCCGCGTCTCTTTAGAGCAGAAGATAACTATGAAAGTGATGTTATAGCAAACAATCTTTCTGAAACCGGAGTAGAAGAGCATTGCGTATGGAACGATGTGACCGGTTTCCACATCAACAAAAATGTTGCAGTTGATGAGATGCATGACTTGCTTCGTACATTACTTCAGTTTAATGATTGGTGATTCAGTTCCCAGAAATAATTTTATTGTGGATGTATAACTGAAATTCTTCAGTCTCCTAAGATGCGCCACACTGATCCTGATTCATTGAAGCAGCTAATTATGGAACATCATACTATGTACCTGGATATTTCTGAAGATGATTTAAAACCCAAATTTCATTTTTTATTACACTATCCAGAGCTGATTTCTTGGCTAGGACTTGTGGCTAATTGATCATCAATGCGGTATGAGTCAAAACATAAGGATTCAAACAATACATCTGATATTTCTTGCAGCAAAGTAAATCTTCCTTACACTCTTGCCGTAAAAGACCAATTAAAAGTCACTTATTTCGTGCAAAATAATGTTGTTGGCCAAGATTTTTCTATTAGTCCTGTCATTCCTAATTATCGTTTCGATTCATTACTCTATAAATTATACTTTCCGAACTACAAATGTCCACAAGACATAACTTGTGTGAAATGGGCAAATATATGCGGAACAGATTATACTTCAGAAACAATAGTCGTAACGAAAACTGAGTATGAATGTCCAACATAAATTATATATACATTATTAATGATACAGTTTACTTTTTAGTAATGCATTTAGAGTGTAAAAAATTTGATGAGCATTTTTATGCTTACGAAGTAAACGTGTTAGCAGGTAAAGCCAAAGAATTTGTTGTCACTTATAATGACCTAGAGCATGAATTTCCATGTCTTTTAGTACAAAAAGTATCAGAGACTTATGAAACAAGACATTCCTTTAGTTCTGAGAAGAAGAAAAACGTCATTTCTTAAAATCAAACAACCCCTAAACACACAATATCGACATTGTTTATGTTATGAAAGTAGAAAAACATTCTTGATATCAGATTTTGAATTGAAATAGAAACAAAAAGTACTTTCGAGACATATAACGAAGCTGGATCGAATTATAGAAAAGACTGTATCGATAGAGACATGGGCCAAACCAGGCAAAAGTATTCTTTTCTTTTTAGTTTCGAAGCTTTCGATTAATAAAATATATTTTGGAAAAAACCTTCATCCTGATTCCTCTTTGTAAAATCCTGGATCTCCAAATGTTTTTCAGAATTATTGCACCTGCGCTTAGTTACCTGCCATTTCTAGTGGTTTGGTGCACCACTAGTATTGTTTGATATCGCAATATATTGATAATTAATTCCATTACATAACTTACATTTAAATTAAACAGCTCACTTGCAATAAGTTGTTTGAATTTCAGTTCAAACCAGGACATAAGTACATACGATTTGCGCTATTTTTCCATTGCGTTGTACAAAATCGCATGAAATTTAACGTCTGTGCCGAATCACACGCCCATTTTTTTTTCATTAATCAAATAATTCCCGCACAAAAAACTTATTTGACAGAAATCTTCTTTCTGGTCGTGAGTTAAAAAATCAAATATTATGAAAGTGTTGGATTAGTCAAGTTAACGTAAAATTCTAGTTATTTATTGATCGAAAGCCCTTTTTTATGTGAAGCGCACAATCGCATAATGTCTCAGAATTCAATATAACTCAAAATGTTAGTGACTTGTAAAACTTGTATGTTAAATAAGCACTATTCGTTGTCGTATTAAAACGCACAATTTATTTTCATCGCATAATTTTGGAATTTGCGCATTATTTCGCGTGATATCGAAGTTCGTATTAAATTTGTTTATGGTAAAATCCTAAAATATGTCATTTCGATTCATTTACCTATTCTTGCATTTTGAATTTCCCGCTTATTCCTAAAATGTAGGTTAGGTCAGCTGCTTATATACGTGCTTCTCAGGGTGCATCGTAAAATCTTTCATTTTCGGGTTTGCTAGAACCTACAATCGGAAACTTCTTTCTTTAAACGAAAAAATGATAACCTATTTTTGCTAGATTTGAAAATATATTCTGACATAACTATACGATACGTGGTTTTTTCTTTCACGAAAACCCGACTCCTTGAAGTTTTTAAATTTGTATTTCTACAGTTTTAATTATTCCATCTTGTGTAATGCAGAAAATTCTGTATCAAAGTAACATATGAAGCCCAAATTTATTTCGTCTGAGAAAAAAAAATTTTACATAGGTTTTAACACTCTATTAATTTAATTACATGTTTTCGGCAAATAAAAAAAAAATTACTTCTGAAGGCACCCTAGTGCTCCTATACTTCTCCAAGTACATAAATAATTACCAGAGCTAAAAGCTTCTTCTCATCTATCTTATTAATTAAATAACATAATAATATCCTTACGGACAAAAAAAGTAATATTCAATTCTGTGTTGAATAATTTCAGCCTATAATAATTGAAACCTCAGCAAAGATAACACGTTGGATTGACAAAAATACTTCTACTGAAAAAAACTGTTAATTGTATAATATGACTTTCCTACCCGAGGATTTTCTATATGGTATGTCGTATTATAAATGTTGAAGAATAAACTCTCATACAACTAGGTATATAAAAATATGCTCACAGTTTCAAGAAAGAATCCAGGCGAACAGATTTTTGTTGATACAACGTTATCTATGCCAAGGCTAAAATTCTCATCATTTCAGCGCATGACTTGGCAAAATCAACAGATTTGCGATACATTTTTCATCTCATGATTTGAAGATTTTCAACAGCAGAAGAAGTTGTCCCTATTTATCGATTAAATTCAATTGCCAAAACCAAAATCATTGGGAAAGTCCTATAAATGAACTTTTAATTAAGATGTTTTTAAGAATCGACTGATTGTGAATTTTTTATAAATTACATATCGTGCTAGAATTACACCGATACCTTAAACAAAATGTTATACGGCGCGTGATTGTAGGGTTGGTTACGGCAGCGCATATCAATAACGTTGAGTTAACAAATCTATTTCTTATATGCCATACGACGTAATACGATTTCACAACATTGCTTTCACAATGTTTTTCAGCCATGAAAATCTTGTTAAGTAAATTATAGTGTGAACACTGTAAGTAACTGATAACGTTTATCGCGAAGTAGAATAATATAAATGTCGAAAAATTCGTTCGAAATTTCTGTAATGAAGTAAGGGCGTGCAGAAAACAATTTTTTATACCGAAAAATATTAATTCAATCCAGACGTAAATATTATATTGTTGAGTCTATTATATTTGGACGTACATCAACTGAGGGTTGTCAAGTCAAAAGCCCTAAGCACACCAAATCAAGATGGTTGATTTCATTAGAGTCAAAAATCATTTTTAGCAAGCAGATTTTGAATTTAAAAGGAAAAAACACCGAGTTTATTGCAGTTGGACTGGGCCATAGAAAAACTGATTAGAAAAATGCTTGGGCTAAACCAGGCAAAACTATATTTTCTTTTTTCTTGATAAATCTGAATTATTAAACAAGATTATTTTGAACTGTAATATAAAAGAATATTAATGAATACGTCTCTAGAAATGTGAAATCATCCGGCTTTGCGTGATGCATCTAGATTTCGAAGAAGTTAACGCTTGGAAAATTGTGGAAATCCCTTCATGAAGGGGGAAGTGCCATTTTTTTGAATATTTAATTTTCCCTATAAAACTAAAAGAGCACTAAACAAAAAATTACTGGAGTGCTCATATCAGTCAAAATAGCATTGCAAGCATTCTAACCATGATTGGTTGAACGCTGTTATAAGCATGTGGCGTATCATGTATGACTCCATATATTATTATTATTAAGTGGAACTTTTAAATAACGTAACACAGAGCTCTTTTCAAAACTAGCAGCAGCGGATTGAATTTGGTTAAGTTTTTGGTATGAAATTGTGAAATCTTAGATACAAGAGCTTCTCAACAACGAACGTAGAAATTTTTCAAGTACTAGTAGAAACACTTGTAGTTAGGGCAGAGGCGGGTGGTGCCGGACACTTAAGCTTTCTCGCTAATAACTGGGCTAACAGAGACCAAAATACTAATATCAAACTTCAGGTATAACATCAGTAACTCTACCATCAACCTACAAATAGATCGGATAAGGAATAAATTTGTTGTAGAAGAGAACAGAGCGATTGAAATGAGATCTAAAATAGTTTTTTTTTTAAATAGTATCAGGTAGCTCCAGCCACTGCACAAGATTATTCAAAAAAATTATAAAAGTGCGTGAAATTAATAAATAAAAATTACAAATTATATAACCCACAAGCTTATTCATTTATTCAAACAAAAAGCAGTCTTAAAGATAACATGGCTTTGTAAATATTTCATGACATGGTCTTATCCGAATTTAATGAGATAGAAATCTCATTTTTTATGGATGAAATTTTGCAACATGTTGATAAAATACATTTTTTTCAAGCTGATGAGAGATATGAATTAGTATTTGTAAATGTAGGATCAGTAAGCATTTACGAAAACCCCCACCCCCACGAGGGGCTTACGTGATATATGAAAGGCTCCAAGTGAGCTAGTATATATACTCTCATGAAACATCAGAATATTCAGTTGCTCACAAAATTCTTCATTGAGCAGTTTTCTCTATATGTAGAGAAAATGAAGTTCGCTATTACGGTGATTTTTATCTCGGCTGTGGCCTTGACTTTTTTTGGTAAGTATAACAAGATTATATCTTATAATATTATACCTATTATTCATATTTCATGTGAATTTTACATCTCGTTTGTAACTGATTCAATTGTGTAATTGCTATAATAATATCAATGTTTATATTTACAATTCAAAATTTCTATTAATTTTATAAATTTTGGTTGAATGAACTGATGAAGAGAAGCTGAAGATTGAAGGAAAAAGGAGGAAGGGTTATTGGAAATTGCCTTCTCTTTTTTAATTGTTTTTATTTCAGATGGAAGTTTGATTTATCTTGATATATCAATTATTTACACTGTACACGAGATTTGAAAAGATTTCCAGTGATTTGAAAGATTTGTGAAAGATTTCAATAAATTTGAGGGTATTTTAAATGTCTACGAAGTATTTCAAAGAATTACAACATTTTTACGGAACTTAACGAGATTTTCAAGGCTTTTAGAAATTTTCTGCGGTTTTAAGGGATCACGAAAGTTTTCGGGCATTTCAAACGATTCCAAGTGACTACGAGAGGCTTCACAGATTTCAAGTGATTTTAAAGGACTTCAAGAATTTGAGAAAATTACCAAGTACATTTTTAGAAAATTTTAATTTTCCGAGGGATTTTACAATGTTTTAAGGGATTTCAGGAAATTTACTCAGATTTTGAGCAATACCGAAGAATTTCAACGGACTTTTAGTAAATTTAAGGGATTTCATGGAATTGAGAACGATCTCCGTGGATTAAAAAGGATTTTAAGAGATTTCAGGAGGTACCAAAGTATTTTCACGAATTTTTAAGAATGTCAGGGGATTTCAATTGGATTTCGAAGATTTGAAGGGATTTGAAGGAATTCCATGACATTTCAAATGACTTCTATCAGTTTCATTCGAAAGAGAAATATATTTTAATACAAATAAAGTAATGGCTGAAATTGAAGGAATGATTGATTAAATCTCATTATTTTAAACTCGCTAACTCGGACTCCGTACACTCGACAATAGTTCGCAACTGCTTATCAACTTCTGTTCAATTCCAAAGGAACCAAGACAAACCGATTATATCATTTATACTTTTTTAAGGCATAAGACCATGAATGTTTATTGAAAGAATTGATATTTCAAACATTTTATTTCATTCCATAAGAAAAAAAAAAATTTTTCTATATGCAGGAATAGTTTGTTTAGGACAAAACTTACAGAATATGTCCCTCATATTAAATCTAAAGAAAATCAAGCAAAAAATCGGAAGTAGCCTTTCTGAGAAAATTGACTTCCTATTTTTGTTTCGAAAAATGTACGCTTTTTTAATAATTTTTAATTTTCTTATAGTATCTTCAAGCTATTTGAAAGAGGGTAGGCTGCGCTACAAGCTGCTGTGAAGAAGATTGAATTATGTAAATTAAATTATGTGAATTATGTAAATTCAATAGCATTTTAAATTCAAATTACTCGAGCTAACGATAATAAATAACAGGTACATTTACTAATTTCATAGAATTTCCCTTATTTAAATATCACATTTCTAAACGTCGTATATTTGAAGTGAAGAGGAGAAAAAGGGGAAGTTTCTAGAGAATAGAGAAAAAGAAGAATTTGACAAAAGGGGGGAACACAGGAATAAGAGATAGACTGTAATCCCTAATATGAGATAGTCAAGTATAATATTGATTGCCCTTCTATATATTAGTCGACCTAATGAAAATATATAATAAGCTATTTCTATTTCTTCTTACAGAGGTAGGATGTTCCTCGTCACGTCAAATAAATTCTTCCCCTGAGAGACGGCCTGCTCCTGACGAGAATAGAGGTATCTTTTATGTAGTTCAGGGAAAATTGCCTCAACCTGAGACTGGTTATCAAGAGAGTGATGGAGAAAATCTATTCAGACCTTCTGTTTTGTTGTTAAACAGGCAAAGATACATCGTTGCCACACTCAAAGGTGATGCCATTTATCCAATAATTCGTTCTTATCCTGGACCGGGTACTTCACATCAGGGGCTGACGAGTGCGTTTAAAATAAAATTTGATAACCCAACTGATGCTCAGCCAATTTTCGCAGCAGAACTTGGCGACTATCATTTTTACGAAAAGATACGACCTGAGTATATTATAGATCATCGTGGCTAATAAACTGAATATGGATCAAAACTTTATACGATAATTTTGTGACGCCTGAGAGTTCTACCTGTTAAGTTTGCAAGATTTTCGGTATTCGTCCTGAAAAGCTCGACGATAAGCCATTGTCAAAATAAAAATGAATTTGATGTCTGTATAGTTTTAATATCAGATGTTATTTTCCTTAATAAAAAATTCGTTATTTCGCGACATTGTTGTATTGTATACCTATATTTTTCCCTTGTGAAGAAAAGAAGTTTAATGAAATTACTGAATTTACTGCAAAATATTTGCATTTTCAACCAAAGTAATGAATCTTCAGCCAAAAAGTTAAATGTTCAACTAAAAAGATCAGTTTCCAACCAAAAATAGAGTTATAAAATTTCCAGTGCAAAAATAGTGTTGACAAAAAGCAAAACGAGGTTTCAACAAAATGGTTAAATTTTCAACCAGAGAGATGAATTATCAAACAAAAAAATTAATTTTCAGAAAAGTAGTTCAACTTTCAACCAAGTAGATGCATTTTCAACCAAATAAAATTAATTCGCATTGGAGAGTGAAATACCTGATATTTCAACCACAAAAGATTCCAATTTTAAATAAAAAATAGTTGCATTCAATTAAAAATTAAAAATTTTCAACAGAATAGTTGAATTCTTAACCAAAACAGATGAATTGAGGGCCCATTTCAAAGAAGCGGTTAAAACTTTATAGCACACAGAGAGGGGGGCTCCAGGACGTTTCTTAAATTCCAGCAGTCAGGGGCTTGCAACTCTGAGTGCCAAAAAGTTATAACCGGTTCTTTGAAAAGGGCTCCCAATTATCAACCGAACAGTTGCAATTTTAGCAACAATAAAAAAAGAATTTCCTACCCAAACGTATGAACTGTCAACAAAAGAGATCATTTCCAACCCAAAAATATGAATTTTCAACAAAAAAGATATTTTCAACAAAAAAGATTTTTCAGTCTGGGAGAAAAAAAAATTCAATTAAATTATTTAATTGTCAACCCACCAATAAATTGACACCAAATAGATTTCAAAATATACTTCGACGGCACTCCTTATTAAAACATTTAATAATATTTTACTTCTTTCCCAGGAAAATCAATATTGAATTTTGAAATACAAATTTGGGGGTAAGCAACCTTACCCCGTTTTATAGTAGTTTAACTTTTAACCGAATAGTTGAATTTGAACCAAACAAGATGAATTCTCAACGAAAAATGTAATACGAGGTGCGGACAAAAGTTCGCGGACTGAGCTTACCAAAGATCTAATTTTCATTATTCCGAAACGGGGATATGGTCACCCTCGAAGTACTCTCCCCTTCACAGAATACACATGGTCAAACGTTTCTTTAAAAGTACAAAAGCCGAATTTTCTACAAAAAAAGTGGTATTTTGTCCCGATGATATAAGTTTTTAACAAAAAAAGTTAATTTTCAACCAAATTAATGAATCTTCCACCATATTAGTTGAACTTTCAGCCAAGAGTAGTTGGATTTTTTTATTGGTTACTATTAATTCAGTTCGCATTTAAGTGGAAGAACAAAAAAATGTGGAAAAGAGGGGAATAGGAAAAAGGCTGTAAAGCCTGCGATAAATAAATTTTGATAATTTATAGACTAAAAAATAATAGTCTCAATTAACATTGAAGTTTATTTTTAATACTTTTGAAATATTACCTAAAAAAACTGGAAATTTTGCTTAGAAAATATACTTAATTTTCCATCGCACATTTTTTCATTTCGAACTACACACTTTTAATTCCGTACTACGCAAAGTGTTTCGGAATACACAATATTTTAGGCCCTGCTTTCTTTAATGATATCCGTTATTATGAAAAATAGTTATAATATATTATTTTGTTTGTACGGGGTAGAATTAAGTGAATGTTTAAAAATACATTAGACATTTCTATAGTTAATCGAGGGTGTACAAAAACCTTTCAAAAAGCAGGTTCAGAATATTTAAAATAAATACAAAAAACATTTTCGACATATCATGTAGCTGGATTAAACCTTACAAAAGATTGGTTCTCTTTTAGTTTACAGTCTTTTTATTAATAAATTAATTTTTTTAAACTGAAATCTTTAATATCAATGAATCCATCTATAGATTTAAAAAAGTATCCTTCATGCAATTCAGATCGTGTAATGCGGTTAGATATCGAAAAAGTTGAGGTTTCCGAAAAGTTGAGGAGAACCTGAATTCCTTAATCTTTGAATTAATTTTGTTATGAGATATGTGACAATTAATTATTGATTCTTGAAGATAAAGCAAAATTGCATACAACACGTGTTTGTAAGGTTTGCCATGGTAATTTATGTCGATGTAATCACAACATAACAAAACTATGTTACTCTTTATCTGCCATATTAGTGACCATCATATCATATGCGTCGTGGTATAACTTTACGATATTGTTTTTAGCCTGCTTTTGGAACCCGAAAAAAAAATCTTCAAAAAAATTATACTGTTAATACTGTAAGTCATTCATAACGTTTATCGACATATTACATGCTTTACAAGCAAGCCTATAAGTGTTAAAAAAAATTAGTTATAGAATTTCGTCTTCAGCCATGGTAAATAATAGAAACGGAAAGCTTTCGATGCAGATCACGGAAAGAATCTGAAAGAAAGTAGTACACAAACCTATCCGAAATTTTATTTCCGGAAATTTGACTAGATAGGGAAAGCTACCTTTTTTAAATTGAAAATAGATAAATTCTAATTTTAACGTCTGGGTGAAACTTATGTTCATAACTGAAAGGTCTCAAGTAACCTCAAAAAAAAAAACATCTTCCACACAATTTTTTATTATATTTTAGAAATAGAAGCAGATTACGTCTCGAAAACTGGACCGGTCTGTGTGAAAATTCTGCCATTGTATCTAATTTTAACTGTTTTATAATAACTTTACATTGGTAAAGGAGTAATATCTATAAATGAAACAACGAATTTTTTTCAA